>DWGJ01000077.1:0-47459 GCA_018246895.1 Aspitha aspitha aspitha | reverse complement strand
TCTATTATTTGATCCAACTTAAAAGATAGGATAGTTTTTATAAAATAAATAAATAATAAATGTCAATTGTCAATAAAAAATCAATTTCTGAACGCACGATATTTGTCATATATGATTTTACATAATGGAACCACGGCAACGCGTGGTCTGGTCTATTAGTATTAAGTATAGATGTCACATATTTGACTCGAAATATGTATGTAACTTGGTGCATATGCATTTTCCAGGTTGGCGGCAGCGCAGGAGGCGGCGGGCGCGCAGGGTCGCGCGGCGCCAGCTGATACCATGGGCGGCGCGCACCAGCCCGCTACTCCAGGGCCCAGCTCGCTATTTATATTCTCCGACGAAAACCCTATACGGAGGTGAGAATTATTACGCAATTACCTACTGCAATCCATTTGGGCACATCACGTCCGCTATGATTCAACTGAAACATCTGTATTGTTATTATTAACAAATAAGTAATTGATTGATTGTGTAATAATAACTGGGGACATAATAACTGCGGACAATTCCACACACGGCTATCTTATAATTACATATATTACTTAAATTGATGTTTTATAATTCCAAACCCAGAACAAAATAATGTGTTTATCATACAAATATTAGTCCTACGTGGGAATCGACCCCACGATGTTGTTTTAGCAGACAGACCGTCTACAGGACTGAGAAGGCAGTAGTATTATAAAATTGAATTGCAAATTTACTCGTATAATGCTAAATCTAAAGTAGCGCAACATTAATGAAAATAAGGATAAAACATATAAAATATTGATGTATTTATCCATCAACACGTAAGTGCTCAGAGTCGTAAGGTTGTTCATAATACGGTTACGGAGTTCATATCCGTTGGTAATTTGTAACGTCGGTACAAATATCGTGATTCAGTTTGACGTCAGGTGGATTGCAACGTTAAATCGGAAGCAGTATTTAATGGTTTTAGAAATATGATTTAGTACTTTCTTTTTATATATCTATGTTCCATGTCTATGTCTATATATCTATGTTCCGTTTCTATATTGTGGTCTTTCATAAGTGACTAAGTGACCAAATGCCATTTATCGGACCTTGAAAATAGTTGGGAATCTCAATCCATGCAAGGCTCTGGAAGATGTCTAGTAGGTAGGTAAGATGTCTAGTAGTAAGCTACAGGCGTGTCCAAGGATTCGAACTGCAGATCTCCATATTGCGAAACTGAATTTTAAACCAGAATCAGACGTTTTTGTAAAAAAATTTCGTCGATTTATTTGATGCAGTACTTTTCGACTAGGATGTACATGACCAACAGTATGAGGTATATATAATTTAGTAGTATGATGTACTTACATTTCTCTCGGGGTGTCCGCCCGGTGTCGCTTCGGTTAAGATCTGCGACTACATATGTCATAGCTACGAAGGCTTCATTATAATGAGTATAGTATATATAATGTAGCTATCTTACAGATGGTTGACAATACATGTTATATTTTGTTTTCATTCAGTATAGTCGCGTTGTCGTCATTGTCTGACATTGACTGGCCTCGTGGTTGATTGGTTAGAGACCCTGATTGCAAAACCGGTCGTGGGTTCGATTCCCACCCAGGACAGACATTTGTGTGATGTGCACATTTCTTTGCTCTGTGTCTGGGCGTAATAAAAATATCTATATAAGTACTATATCGTATGTAAAGGGTGGGCCAAAAATTTTTGCACTTTTGAAACATGTCTAGAAATAAAAGTACAAATGTTATGTTGTTTATGATTTATTTAACGTATTTATCATTTAATAAAATTTATTTTTTAAAAATGACATCGTCGAGATGGGCTCCGTCTCGTCGTTGGCACTCCTGCAATCTAATCAATCTAGTCGAATCTAGTCGTAAACTTTGGAAAACTCGTTGACACATGCTGCGAGGAATCGCGGCTATCTCCTCGTGGATGTTTTCTTTTAATAATTGTTATTTATTAATTGTCGGTCACTAACAAAAATCAACCCTATTTTCAGGTATACAAAGTTTATCATCGAGTGGCCGCCCTTCGAGTACGCGGTGCTGCTTACCATCATCGCCAACTGCGTGGTGCTGGCGCTGGAGGAGCATTTGCCCAACGGCGATAAGACCATCTTAGCACAGAATCTGGTGAGTACCAATTAAGAATAACTATCTTTATACTCGTATATGGTACATCATGTAAAAATCCTGTTAGATATCATTGCATAAAAATGAATAGTTTCATTGTATAATTACTACGAATTGTTCCTGGAACTATCTATTTACAAGCTTGATATTTATTTATAATCGAACCATCCAGAATGTTATTTCAAATGATTACTGTCAGAAATCGAACTTAAATAGAATTTTATTTAGATATTCTTACTTGCAAGGATAATTGGTGTTAGCTTAAAAATTACGGATGAAATTCTTTTACCGAAATACGATTTATATAACGATATATATGTATTTCATGTACGAGTACGCTGAGTGAGGTGAGGTGACGTATTTTATCACAAAGCCAAGTTACTATTTGACGTTAGTGGTATATAAAATAATTTAAAAATATTTCCACCAATATCTCTTTGCTAGCGAACTATGCCTAGGCCACACCAGTTTATCCTAAAAGTGTGTATATCTATCAGGATAAACTAGTTTGGCCTAGTTTATCCTGAAATTTTGTTTGGCCGGCAACATATATACTGATATTTGTAGCCAGTAATATTTATATCGTATTTGAGCTGTGCCACTCCTTGTATTATATACGCTGTTTTTTTTTAATTTAAAAAATGGTATATTGGATTAATTAATTATTTTTTATAATAGCGTAAAAACATAACCAGTGTCATAACACCACAATCTGATTACCTCCTTCATTATTTTCAACAGCATATTTGCTTTTCAAACATCTACAATTGCCTTTCATGAACTGGAATATTAAAGGATGCTTCAATTATGATCCTCCTTTATGATCTGTACTTGCATATGAGTACTTTTTATTACAATGTTTATTATTTTACTTCCTTAAAACCCCGTGTAAATGAATATGCAACAATTGCTTTCATTGGTCTTTTTAGCATAGGCAGGCTATATAAAAAGTTTAGTCTTATACATTCTTCAGACACGCTATATATTTATTCTGATTCTTATAATAATGATAAATTCAATGAAATCTCAAAAACATATGGATTTGTGTGGTTTTGATGTCATTGTTGATTCATTTCAAGAATTTCCACAAATTTTTACACACTATCTATATACAGGTCTCATTTTTACATATTTGTGTTTTAACCTGATATATGTATATTCATTATTAACATATTTTTCTTTGTTACAGGAAAAGACCGAGGCGTACTTTTTAGGAATATTTTGTGTAGAAGCCTCGTTAAAAATTTTAGCTCTAGGTTTTGTTTTACACAGAGGGTCGTACCTTAGAAACGTCTGGAACATCATGGATTTTTTCGTTGTAGTAACTGGGTGAGTATGTTTTAATGTACTATGTATTTACCCAGCAATCAGAAACGTCACATTTGCTTATTAGATAATACCTTAATAACATTGGACCTTTTCGCCGCTGATATAGACGAAGTGGTTTTAGTAAATAGTTCTGTCTTAAAACAGTTTAGGTAATGTTGTTACGAAAGGTCTATAATACTTAAATATTCGATGACTAAAAACTAGGTCGATGACGATATTCGCCGAATACAACGTGGACGTTGACCTGCGGATGCTCCGCTCATTCAGAGTGCTCCGACCGCTCAAGCTCGTCTCGCGGATACCAAGTAATTCACAGTAATTGGCGAAAAGTTCACATAATAACTACCTTATGTTATATTGTATAGAACACTCTCGCTAGATACCTATTTTCGATCGAACTTTTTGACGTAGATAATAAATATGGCTAGTTTTGAAAATAGAATTTTTACATTTTTAGAGACAGAACGTAGAGTTATTAATTGTCGTACTTATCTGAAATCCCGTATTTACTTACATATTAGTGATGCGTGATTTTGAATATTTTGTCGTTATTATTATTATTATTATGGAAAATGTTAAATGTAATTTTGAATTTCGGTTATTTACGTGTTGCACAATAGTTTAACACTTGCTATATTGTGTTTTGAGTAGGTGTTTTTTATTTTAAATAAAAGGCTAATAAGTAAAAGTTTAGATAAATTATGATTGTTTAGGTGTGAATAAACTGACGCATAGATCGTAAAGATTAACGAGTGACTAGTTAATTGATGACGATGTAACTAATTAGATATTTAAACGATACATAATTAGACAGTAGAGTTAAGCTAGTGGATTATTTTGTATGAGATATATGGGACTGTGCTTAGAAACTTGAAACGAAAGGAATAAAGGACAGATCGTAATGAACGTTACGTCAACTCACAATGTCAAACATTTTATTGGTGAAATTGCAGTAATATAAGCACATTCCTAGTAGTAAGTTTATATTAAACTAGTTGCTAGTTCAAGCTATAGTACCGAGTGATATGTGTTTGGCAGTATCATCACGCAGCTGCCGGTCGCGCCCGACGTCGACTTCAGGACCTTGCGTGCCATTAGGGTGCTGAGGCCCCTTAAATTAGTATCGGGCGTTCCTAGTGAGTTCTAGAACATTCTTAGATTAGCACCGTAGATTCCATTAGCACTGGCTGTTGTATACATTCCATGTAAACATATCTACTTGTGGACATGTCTAAACTTACCGTTCAGTAACTTACCATTTTGTTATTATTCATGTTGATAAGTTACTTCATTTATTTTCATTTACTTGTCTACTGTATTTTATATGTTACTAAAAATGAATTGTGACATTTATTGCAGGCTTACATTTGAATTTATTATAATAAACCTTAATGTGTATCGTATATACATACTTTTTATTATATGTAACAGTCATAATGTTTATCGGTGTATAGAGCAAAGTAAAATATATTTTAAAATATAAACTTACTTTTGTAATTATTGTAAATGTTGTTAAACAGTGAGCACCGATGTTTGTTTTAGGATCATAGATAACATTTTGTCATTCATCTTAGTTTTTTATATTTCATAGATTTCATAGTATGCCATACGACTTGAATTTGTAACAATTGGCATTTGAAAAACTCTATTTGCTATGACTTATAATAATAATCTCCTTTATAATTTGAAATATAAAGTGATAAATATTACTTACCTTTCAATACAGTTTCTTTTCACTATGTATACCAATCGCGCGTTTTCATTTTCGCTACCTTTTTTCGATAAATTATTCTTGAGATGTCTTAGATTAAACCAAGAAAAAGAAGATATGTTACTTACAGTTTTCATTTGGTCCAAACGACAACTTACGAGTATATAGGCTAAAGCTACATACGCGCGCCGCGTACCACGTTACGATAGAATACACACGAAAACTTCCTTTAATTTATTTTAAAAATCCTTGATCAAACAAATTGGATACAAAGAGTCGTTATTCATATTTTAAATCATTTCACGTTTGCTTTAAATGTGATTATGATTGAAATATATTAAAAATTATATTTTCCTTTTTTTTACGAAAGAACATTTTATCAAGCAGCATCACACTCGTGAATTATTAAGAAGTATTTTTATTTGTGATACGGAGAATTCG
Source organism: Aspitha aspitha aspitha (assembly GCA_018246895.1). Taxonomy (NCBI): domain Eukaryota; kingdom Metazoa; phylum Arthropoda; class Insecta; order Lepidoptera; family Hesperiidae; genus Aspitha; species Aspitha aspitha. The sequence goes on along the minus strand of DWGJ01000077.1, from coordinate 41,858 downwards.
AGAATATATAAATTTATCCGACTCGAACGATCTGCAAAATTTTTTATCATTTTTATATAAGTAATGTCCGAAGCAACGTGTCTTCTTGCTTTTGATTTTATCTAAGCTTGTCTCTTTACCTATACTTTACATCAATATCAATATATTTATTAACTTGCGAGTTACGCTTGGAATGTATGCAACAGTATGCCTCCCATTTACCTATATTATGTTCTTGTGCACGATGAGTTTGATTCTTTCATCTTAATATTTTGTCGATAAACTAATCATAGTTTTTACTAATTTTGTATTTATCTTGAACTATGCATTACTTCTTACATACATAACCATACGACTTTAAAACACAACTAACAATGGAATATTATAGAAACATTTTTTCATAACTTTATAAGTTATTTAAATTTTAATATTGACTTCTGTGAAGAGGTTTGCAGTTTGTCGATAAATTTTATAGAAACGATAGTTTAAACATGACAATTTATATAAATTTAATAACTACTTGCAACCAAATTCTTTCCTTCATTATATAACCGGTCGCGTTTACAGTGTAATTCGTAATCTGGTTTCATTTGGAAATATATTAAAAAATTTGACTTTGAGTCGTTTCAATAATATTTATAGACAAAAACACCGTTCATCTCTTTCACACTGCAGTCACATACCGTATCACCTCAGTCATATCATTATCCATTCACATCAAAATTTTCACATTGGTCAATACAAACGTTACTGTCACCAAGTGGACCTCGTTCTTGTATTATAACGCGTTCCGTGTGCAGGTCTGCAAGTTGTCCTGAAGTCCATCATCAAGGCTATGGCCCCGTTGCTGCAGATCGGTCTCTTGGTGCTTTTCGCGATCGTCATATTCGCCATTATCGGCCTCGAGTTTTATTCTGGGGCTCTACATAAGACTTGTTATAACTTAGAAGATATTAGTAAGTATCATATAAATAAAAAAGCAATATAGATACAGTTTTACGAATTTAAAAAACAGACTTAAAATAAAAAAGGCACGGACGGCAAGTCTGTGGAGACATAAGTACAAATAAAAAAAAATAAGTATAATTTGGAAGCTTAAGTTGTGTATAAAAAATACATGAAATCCAAATGTCCACTCTGTAGATGACATTTGAATTGAGAGACTTGACTTGACATCACAGGCCATGTTCAGTGTTACTGATATCTGCTATGCTGGGAGTTGTGGCTTTGATACAGTGCCTCCATATAAAAATATCTATATAAGTATAGTTATGTCGTTTATCAGCTGTTTGGATATCATAAGGACTTGACTAATTTAATATTATCATCAATTTTTGTGGAAATTGAAAAGTATGAAGTATTTCTGTCTTTGAATGTAGCATCATGAGCAAATAACGGAAACTGTTATGGATGTACCAACATGTCGCCACCTCTCGTTCTGACTGCGTTCAGGACAAGTTATTCAAACAGACGATATTGAACTTTATGGACTGTGTTCCACAAATATGACTTCACCGCTTGACATAAATAAAAGTGTTGACCTAGTTTCTATTCTTACAATAATTGCAGTCAAAGTTGAACGCAAATGCGAAGCAACTTTGTTTGCATTGTACATAGTACTTTGTTCTCGATCCCAGTTAACTTAATAATTTAAAAACAAATTTTTACCCTGTACGTGCTGGCTACTTTTTCATATAATTACATAATAATAATTACAATACTATACAGAAATTATATTTTTAAAATTAATCATCACCGGTATAAACATGATGGAAAACGAAGAAACTACACACTTCAGAGTTCTCCATAAGGTTCTTTAAACTATATAGTCTGACTACACGCTCTTGGCTAGCTTAATAGACTAGTCTTAAATCTAATTATTATGTGAGGAAACCATGTCCAATAATGGTAAAATAAAGAGGGTGTACTAAACTTAGAACTCTTTGACCATTATGCTTAATAACTACCTGGATTAATATTAAGAACTTATATTTGTGCGTATTCACCTACACATATGTGATAGTAATTTAAAGAAATTTCATTGGGAAGTCAACCTTATTATACCAAATGAAATGGTCATTTAAAGATTTTTTATTGTCTATTTCAGATGAAATAGTGAATGATGGCGATAATCCGACGCCGTGCAACGCGGACAACGACACGCTTGCGCCATACGGCGCGTACGTGTGTGAGTACGACAAGAGCACGTGTCTGGAGAAGTGGGTGGGGCCGAACAAGGGTATTACGTCGTTTGACAACATCGGCTTCGCTATGCTCACCGTCTTCCAGTGCATCACCATGGAGGGCTGGACCACTATCCTCTATTGGGTTTGTTTATTGTTGTTCGATCTTTACGCAACTTTCTTACATGATAAAAGTGACAAAAACAACTGTTCACAGAATTTGATCAGTATATCGTTGTCTCTTAAGAATTGATTCACATTAGCCAAATTATTTGGTAAGCAGAAGTAGGCTTTAGATATCAGCTGAATGTTACGAAGATACGATTGTTAAAGATTCTTCGGTTGAACAGGAATGCCGTAACAAATCTTCGCAATATTTGGCTACTATCTTCGGTATCTTTTATCTATTTGTTCAGAGATTTAATTACTGTGTTTTTCTTTTTTCAGACAAATGACGCGTTAGGTAGTACATTCAACTGGATTTACTTTGTGCCTCTAATAATATTGGGTTCATTTTTTATGCTCAACTTAGTTCTCGGTGTTCTCAGCGGGTAAGTCGTCACAGCTATTTTACTCTATATTATTTTTCCTATAAATGTTAAATAATAATTATTTTGTAATATTTTCTTTTTGTTATTTATTTTTGTTATTAAATTAACAAACGCAGTGAGTTTTCCAACGAAAGAGGCCGTGTCGAACGAAGGGCACAGTATCAGAAGGAAAGGGCCCGAAAAATGTTTAATGAGGACTTCACTGGCTACATTAATTGGATAACAGAAGCAGGTCTGCCATAAGAGCTCAGTTAGACCAGCTAGTGTAAATTGAAAGCTCACTCAGTAACAACGTCCGTCGACCTTTGTATCTACCTTTATAGCCTACAATATTGAATGTGTGTGCGACTTTGTAAGCTGCCCCTTGAAAAATATCGCTACACTTGAACGGCATTTCTAATCTAACGTGTAAAAAGCTATTAAATAGGAGTTTTGCTTAAGATTTCGCAGTAGACCTATTTTTTGTTATTTATTTTTCGTTCATAATATATTTTTTATCATTTATAATTTGGTTGTTTATTGCGTATATAACGTTTTTGTCAAAATTTTGTATTCTTCATCTCAATTACTACGAACATGCTAAGTTTGTACAAACATAGTATGTGTGACCACATACTTATTCAATAGTTAGCTAGTTATTCAATACTTAGAATAATAGCTATGAGTTGCTATTTTACAGTGAATTCGCTAAAGAAAGAGAGAAAGTAGAAAATAGACAAGAATTTCTTAAGATAAGAAGACAACAGCAATTAGAAAGAGAACTTAATGGTTATGTTGAGTGGATTTGTAAAGCAGGTAGGTTTTTATTGTTGAAAAATTCTACAAACTTATTTATCAGTTAAGCGAATATTAATTTTCTACTCAAATTTACAGAGGAAGTCATTTTACATGAAGAAAGAACTACAGAAGAAGAAAAGATGCACATAATCGAGGGTAAGAATGTTGTAGAAGAACAATTAAAAGATTATACTTATCCAAAAACAGTAATAATGAATAGCTTATAAATAATGACTATTGAATTTTAGCTCGACGAAGAGCAGCAGCTAAGAAAAAATTAAAAAACTTAGGGAAAAGCAAAAGCACCGATACCGAGGAAGAAGAACAAGATGAAGATTGTGGAGACGATGGTCAGTAACTACGCTTCTTTATGCAACTTGGATGTCGTATGAGTGTTGTGCAATGAATCTCAACTTTCTAGTCCAGAAATAATAGGTGCTTCGTCTATAACACCCTGTTTATCTTATTCTCCTTTCTAGGCTCCTTGGGAATAGTTTTAGTATACCGTTAACATTATAGAATTTCAAAATTTTTTGACCGTTCTTAAAAATCGGCTCCTATATACATATTTCATTACGCTTAGTGTAAATTTAATTATCTTCTCGTATATTATATAGATGTTTACCAAATATTACTAAATCTTTTTTTAAATCGATTACATGTAGTCATAATTCATTTAGTTAATATTATACAATATCAGTTATGAATGTTGCATGATATAAATTGTTATAATATCTTTTATATCTTAATATTATAATCATTTTCATATTCATTCCGTTCTAGTACTGTATTTGTGTGTTGGTTGTTTACAGTTGCAAAGAAAAAACAAGGTATGGGATCAAGCGTGATGCTGGTAGAATATTCCTTTTCATCTTCTACGTAGTCGGACTAGTCTAGTGATAGATTTAGGAATAGATCCCCTGATCCCCTAAATGACAACCACCATTATTAGATACATTATTTGTTTTGAATTATATAGTAAATACCTATTTTAATTTACTCTAAATCTCATTTTTCATACTTGCTATCCATATTCCCTAAAGCTTGTATAGAAAAAGTGTTATGTTAAGAGCATAAAGTTACCCTGAAACGTAACATACATATACTAATAACATAGTAGCTGTCCCGAGAGTGGACTATCAAAGATTTATGCGGAACCGGTATCGGGTTGCGACCCCGGTTCTATTTCTACACCATCGAAAATTTATGACCAATAAAATTACTGGTCGTGGGTGTTACAAGTAATTGATATTCAGATTTCACTGAACTGGGAAAGGTTTGCTGAAATGGTGAAAATGTTACTCGATGTAATATATGCTAGATTGTGTTAGTCGAATGTAGTAGTTGCCCTCTAGCTAAAAGTGATGATGTTGTTCGTAACATTATTGTTCATGTTGATATTTTACTTGAGGCATGCGAGCGGCTTATTAAGAAGTCTGTTATTGTACAGGTTTCCTCAAAAGTAAATCTCGGTCGAGCGGCAAGTGCGCCAATTTCTGGCGAGCGGAAAAAAGGTTTCGCTTCTGGATTCGTCACACAGTGAAAACGCAGTGGTTTTATTGGTTCGTCATAGTTCTGGTGCTCTTTAATACAATATGCGTCGCAGTTGAACATTATGATCAGCCGCCATGGCTTACCTCCTTTTTATGTGAGTGTATTTATATATTTATTATCAAGTATTAACATTTGATTACCATTAATTTTCAATGTGCTTTAATTATCAAGACTATGATTCTTGTTTCAGACTACGCCGAATTTGTGTTCTTAGGGTTGTTTATGATGGAGATGTGGGTGAAAATGTATGCATTGGGACCGCGTATATATTTCGAGTCCTCGTTCAATCGGTTTGATTGTGTTGTAATATCCGCCTCCATCTTCGAAGTAGTTTGGTCAGAAGTTAAGGGTGGCTCTTTTGGTCTTTCGGTTTTAAGAGCTTTGAGATTGTTAAGAATATTTAAGGTAACTTTAAATTCATACTACTTATGATATAAATTGTTCATTACAAATTATTATTTTGTCGATTCATGGATTACCAAGTTTTTTTTATTAATTAATTATCTTTATATTTCAGGTTACAAAATATTGGGCTTCACTAAGAAATCTTGTGATATCTCTCCTAAACTCAATGAGATCTATTATTTCGTTACTGTTTCTTCTATTCTTGTTCATTCTTATATTCGCTCTACTTGGAATGCAGTTATTCGGAGGACAATTTAACTTCGAAGATGGCACGCCACCAACAAACTTCAACACTTTTCCTATAGCGCTACTCACAGTCTTCCAGGTACGTCCACGTATCTCTTGGCATTCATTACTTTGAAACGCTTACCTATATTATTTTGAATTTAATTGACATATTTTTCATATTTGATTTACCTTATAAATATCTTAATAGAATGTTGCTTTTAGATTTTAACAGGTGAAGACTGGAATGAGGTTATGTATGATGGGATCCAGTCGCAAGGTGGAATTAGAAAAGGGATGATCTACTCGTTGTATTTTGTTATTCTAGTGCTGTTTGGAAACTACACGCTTCTAAATGTGTTTCTTGCTATCGCCGTCGACAACTTGGCGAATGCTCAGGTTTGTTGTTCATGATCATTCCGAACACTTTACTTTAGTCGATTCGAAATCTTGGCTAGTTTTTGTATTTTTTTATCCATTTCCTTGTTAGTCTTATAATGTATTTCTGCTGTAGATTAATCGACTAAAGTAACGTCCAAATAATCAAATGTTGTGAAAGAGCCAATGACGGCGCTGTGTGTTTCTGTCAATGTCACTCTGTAAAATATGCTGCTTTTCGTGTAAATGTTGCTGTTATGTCATTCCAGGAACTAACTGCAGCTGAAGAAGAACAGGAGGAAGAAGATAAGGAAAAACAGCAACAAGTAAGTTATTTGTCGTATTTTTATTGTAAGTTCGTCTCATAAGTGGTGAACGGGCAACATTTTAAACAGTCAAAATTTTTACATAATGTATATAGAGGCAACTTCATAGTGAGATAATTGATATCAAAATTTCAATTGACACGACTACCTCTGTTTCGGCTGATTAGGAATTGCAGAAAGAGATGGGTGCGTTGCATGCGCTGGACGGGAGTCTACCTCAAATAGACATATGTACATCACAAGCAAGTAGGAAGGTAAAGGAAGCTCAGTGGTCGTACCTACTATGCTGTGCTTATCGTGCGCATTGGTTTTATAGCTTAAAATATTGTTTGTACGAATCTCGATCACTTTACATTATCAATCGAAGATATAAATATTTATAACAAACAAATTTAGGATATAGATGCAGTAAACATTTTTTTAACTACCTACAACATTAATTTTCCTTTATTTTAAAGCATTTTCATGTTTTATTGTTTTTCTGCATACTTCGTTGTTTATTACTCACTTAATTCATCCACAGTGAAATTGTTGTCGTCATTTCAACATAATTGCAATTGGTATTTCGTTCTGACAATATTTTAAGCAAAAACCTATTGAGGATCAGTGTTGCTTCTGTGGGCCGAATGTTAAAAGGCATTGATTGATACGAAGTCAAAATTTACAATATAGATGCATCTGTGTGTGTTATTAGAATATTGGTTGATACGTTATTTTATATTATTACAACATTTTCTTCGTGTGTTTTGATTAATTGTTTTATCATTAATTAGGATTTCAACGCAAATACACTTTGTTTTATAGATCAACTATTATTTATTGCATGTACGGATGTTACACCAATGAGATTATAAACTTATAAAATCGGAAAATATAACAATCGCATTTTTATTTTCTTAATTACACATGAAATTTGATTCGATTAAAAAAAATCGATTACACTATATAAAATGTACCCTTTTATAACCACTTATATCATATTATGAAGCAATGGCAAAATGTCACACCTAGTTATCACATTTAAAGAGTGCAGAACAAATAACTAGATTTTCGCATAACCAAGATTGTCAACTTTTTGTTACACTTTAGTTTTAATGTCATTCCAAAGTTTATAGGCTCATTGTCTTCTAGCGTTTTAGTGGTTATTTAAAAAGAAACCATTTTTGTTCGAATTGGTGCTTAGAGCGTTAAAATTTTTATTCTCATTGATACTCGTAATCCAACACTAATTTTGTTTTATGGTTATAGCTTTTTATAATCTTATTAATGCGAATTATTAAGTGTACTTAAAGTTTAGAGTTAATTATTGTTTAGGGCATTTGGTTCAAGTTGTTTCATTTTTCAGAGTAAAAAGAAGGAAGAGGCCAAAAAAGAAGAGGAGGAAGAGATACCAGATGGACCAAAACCAATGCTGCCATACTCGTCCATGTTCATTTTGTCCCCTACTAATCCGTAAGTAGAGGTGGAAGTACTGAAAATCTGTATGAATAATAGTAATAGTAATAATCTATTATTGACAGACCTCGTAAACAATCCGTGAATCTGTAAACTTTTTAAACTAATGTTAATACGTGTAGATCGAATAATTAATTAATTAATATATTCAAAATTACCGTTAACCTCATTCGTGTTGTCTCATTTGAGGAATTGCAATGTTGATTATAAATAATTATCGCGTGTGTATATTATATCGATACCTTTTTATACTCTATTCCAGAATAAGGCGAGGCGCACACTGGGTTGTTAATCTAAAATATTTTGATTTTTTTATCATGTTAGTTATATGTATGAGCTCTATAGCCCTAGCAGCGGAAGATCCAGTAGATGAAAATAATTACAGGTAATATCAACATCTTATTAGTTATGTTTAAAGTAAAACGTATTTAATTTCGTATTATTTTATGTATATATTATGCTGTAACAGGTTAACTGTGGACGCTTCGAGCACAATGTTTTTGAAATAAAACATAATTCAAATTCAAATTGTTTTGTTAAAAACATTTTGATTTAGACAAAATGAAAAATATTGGCCTTCTTGCAGTATTGCTTTAGTCCGACACTGAGCACATTTGACAGCTTATAGTGTGTGTATCGGTAATTATTAATAATTGTTGTAGGAACAAAGTCCTGAATTACTTCGACTACGCGTTCACGGGCGTGTTCACCGTGGAAATGTTGTTGAAGATAGTCGATCTGGGTATAATATTCCACCCGGGCGCGTACCTCCGCGACCTGTGGAATATTATGGACGCCGCGGTCGTCATTTGCGCCCTAGTTAGCTTCGGTTTCGAGATCGGGTAATAGTCGTTTCAACTACAATCTCAACACCATACAAATTCCACTTCAAAGATACTGATTAAAACTATTTCGTTCCAGAGGCATAAAAAAGGGCGCCGGGCAGAATCTGTCTACAATAAAATCGTTAAGAGTGTTAAGAGTGCTCAGACCTTTAAAAACTATAAAACGTGTTCCAAAATTAAAAGCAGTGTTTGACTGTGTTGTGAACTCTTTGAAAAATGTCATAAACATTCTCATAGTGTACATATTGTTTCAATTCATATTCGCTGTAATTGCGGTTCAACTTTTTAATGGTAAATTTTTTCATTGCACCGATATCAGTAAGAATACAAAAGAAGACTGCCAGTAAGTACATACATTTTTATTATCATTACTTAATATCTATAAGACGCTGACTTTTTTCATCTTTTCTATCTTTTTCACGATTGGACAAGAAAGTCAACTCTTAAAAATTTAAGGCCATAGTAGTGTACCCGAAAACGTGCTTAACGCAGGTTCTCAAAATTTACACATCTCAGGTAATATTATGGGGAACTTTATGATGTACAGGTTTTATTCGCGATGGCTTCCTTTACGGCTAAAACAAACGATATTTTACCTTGAAAACGTACATACCTTTGTTAAGTCTGAGTCGCGTACCACCTTCTAGGTTCTTGGTATTTAAAACGGAGACCCTTGAAGGTGGCACTGCAACTTACTGTGATTTCATTATTCAAAATTTGATTTTAATATCTACCATTATGTCGATAATTGATGATATTGAATCGCTTATGCAACCATCATAGAGATACAAACGCTTATTTCCCCATTGTACATTTTGCATGCCACTTCATTTGTTGTAAAAATATGGAATACCGATTTTATAACTTATCATTTCCAGAGGATGGTATTTCTTGTACGAATCGAACAGCCTGTTGCCTCGCATCATCAAGCGTTGCTGGACGACGCATTCCTTCAACTACGACAACGTCGCAGTGGCGATGCTGACGCTGTTCGCGGTGCAGACGGGGGAGGGCTGGCCACAGTCAGTGTTACCAATATTAAAAAACAAATTATTAAATCCATGTTTTCTCCGTTTTGAAAAACTGTCATAATTTAAAACAGACATACAAATTTTCTGACCTTTTTAACCTTTGGTATATTGTTTAAGTTAAAGTATTGATTAATATATTCAGTAGCTTCGAATAAATATGTTTTGGCTTCACCTGCATTGATAGAAACTTCTACTTCCAGACCGATTTCAAGAAATTTTAATATTGGACTGAAATTTTAGCAATAGATTATGAGAATTTAATAAACGACGCTTAGTTACTGAATTGTTTACATCTTGTTTATTTCAGGTTTAATTTTTCGTTGTCTCTAGTGGATATTCACTTTCTAATAACATATAAATATCTTTTTTTTTTCAGAGTCTTACAAAACTCGATGGCCGCCACGTATGAAAACAGGGGACCCATACAGAATTTTCGAATAGAAATGTCCATATTTTATATAGTTTACTTCGTGGTATTTCCGTTCTTCTTCGTTAACATATTCGTAGCTCTGATAATTATTACATTTCAAGAGCAGGGTGAAGCAGAGTTGCAGGATGGTGAAATCGATAAGAATCAGGTAAGAAACTGAATACAGGCCAACGATCTATAAGCCTGATACAGCAATAGTTCTACTAATTGTTTGTATACTTTCAGAAATCATGTATAGACTTCACGATAGAGGCACGACCTCTAGAAAGGTACATGCCAAGTAAAAGAGGCAGTTTTAAGTACAAAGTGTGGAGAATAGTCGTCTCTACGCCCTTCGAGTATTTCATAATGACACTCATCGTTTTAAATACTTTATTGCTCATGATGAAGGTATGCATTTTTTGTATGTCAAAAATAGTGTAAGACTAACCATGTGCTTATAATGTTTGTAATGAAATCATGAAATTGACATTTGCGCTTAATGTGTCATACTACATCCATAATATCGGTACATATCCTGTGAACTCGAAATGATCTATAATAATTATAGATTATAATCAAACTTACAAAAACAAATGAAGCACCATTAATTTTAAGTAGAAAGTGATCACTGTTTTCTGGTAGACAATGAAAAGATCAAACCTGTATCACAAGGCACATTACAAGTAGGTACTTATTGTAATAGATTAGCTGCCAAACGATTCTGCACCGACCCTGGCAAAAGTAAATTTGCATAACCTCCAACTATATAATATAATTTACTATTATTTATCAACTTGTGGTATAATATAAATATATTTGTTAAATGTTTATCGGCACAGATAGTTACAACTTAGACAATAGTTTATAAGTTTCACGTGTGACTTTGTCCGCCCAAAACTATTCATGTTACTAATACATGTATTCTTAAATGTACATTATCGTCTGTATATGTTTTAAAAGTGCTCTCTGGAACTGATTTATCTTATGTTAACACACACACACTGACACACACCCCTCACAAACACTACACATTGTTTGCTAATATTGTGTTCGGCGCCAGTGTCCACGGCATCGGAATGCATATTTCGATTACTGCGCCTCTCCCGTCAAGTGTATCGCCAGCCTTTACGTTGTCCCTTCCTGTGTTTTATGTTAAATGTTCCTTTGTGTCCCCGCTTGCTATAATATTATTTATTATATGTATGTATCGATATAACAGTTTTTGCACGTATAACCTATCCTTCCTGCACATTTATCGCACTACGTTTTACACAATTTTATTCGGTTACTTGTGCTTGTGAATGCACAATCTCTGAAATCCGTTAGGACGTGGCATGGGCCATCAGTGTTGTTCGTGTTGCATGATCTTATTGAAAAATTATTTTAATATCTTTATGTGGATAAATGCATGATTGGTAGAACGGCCTACTGTCAAGCAACATTCGTTGGTGGCTTTGAGCTGCTTCTTGTATTTGTCGAAGAATTTAAAATTCAATTAAAAAGCGAAAAATATGTATATTATGTTAAATAATAAAATTAAATGCATAAAAATAAATGGAAACCTTAAAAAGCATAAAGTAATCGGAAACAACAATGAACGCAAAATTGAACTTGAATAATACGTAAAAAAGATCTCACGTTTTGTTTTGTTAACCCTTTCATTAGTTTTATTTTAACCAAAAAGAGGGATCCTATAGACTGAAATACATTTATCTGTCGCAATTTTATTCCTCTCAATTTTTATTTACCTCTCTTAGGTATATTTTATTTTTCTGTTTGCTATCATTTTATTAACCTCTCTATCTTTTTATTCATTATTATTTGTTGGTTGATAAAATATATTAACATTTTGTATACGCATTCTACCTCACAGAAATACTAGTGTTCATTAAATATCTACTATAATTTTATATCTAGTAACAAAAATATATTTTTATTGCCGTGGGTTTTTCCGACACGTCTTCACAAAATGGCAGTACTATAATCAAAATGACCTCTACTCGGATATCCTCAAGTATTCGAATATGGGGTTTACCGGGATGTTTTCTGTGGAAACGGTGTTGAAAATCATCGCTTACGGTGTCAAAGTAAGTACACGAACACACGGTTGTAAAATGACACTTCTTGAATATGTTATATCTGCATTAAACAAGACAAAGTATACAGATACCTACAAATGTACTCTTTCTGTTCGTTACGTGTTTTGTGTTTGTTGACATGACTGTATGGGATTATTTCCAGCCAAGTAAATATATGTACCCTTCCCAACTATCCTCTACTGATTTCTCTCTGACGTATTGCATATGTTTGAATGTATTTATTTGCGAGTCACTGTTAAGCATGGCCTATATGTTCTATTGCATGCGGCGTCTGTGCGTCTCGACACTATTTGTAACGCTTTATCTAATGTTTACATAGCGTTTTTATGTTGAAGACCTTTCCACGTTTACGTACAATGGTGATTAAAGGTATGTAATAATTTAAACAGCTATCCAGGTAAGTGAACCCATTTATTGTTCATACTACGATCACGATTGTTTGTTGTGCCCGCCTGTGCGCATGATTGGACTTTGCATGAAGCACGTGCACTGTTCACAGAATTACGCATACAAAAATTAACTACACAATGAAATAAATGGGCCCAAACGTTTCAATATCGACAAAATACACATACAGGGAATCACAACACTTACGTGATACATGATTTTCTATATCAATAGCAGGTAGCTGACCAAGCATTGATTAATTTGTATTAATAAATTCTTGAGCTAAGTGCTAAAATAGTATGGTGTTTGGATTTATGTTTGATATTATAGTTTATTTATATTGTTACCATTTTTAATAGTTTTCTTTGATTCTTAGCATTTAGCTTTTGTGATGTTAATTATTTAAGTCTAAAAAAATGTTGGTCTTAATTTTGTGGTAGTTTCACGAGGCTCCACCGCCACTCATGGACACGCTAACAGTCATGAACATAGTCTTTACGTTCTTCTTCCTTCTCGAGACCGTCTTGAAGCTAATTGCCTTCGGATGTGCGGTAAGAATTTGATATGACCCACTTTTGGATATAGCTGTTACAAGTGATGTATTTAAACATTTGGAACTCGAAAGTCAATCAAGGTACATAGATACATAATTAAGCATCGACACTTATTGATTGGCTATCGTGTGATTCAAAGACTGAAATGTTCTTCGTCAAAACTTATAAATGTACGATTATAATCTTAGAATACAAATTGAGTGTCCATTAACTCATATGTAATATATTTGTCATCATCTAGTCTTACGGATAAATGTTAATGTTAAAGAGTATCTACATTTATCTGTTTTACGAGCAACATCACCGGTTCTAAATATGTATACATATTTATTACACATTATTTAATATAAATCTTAGTTTAGTTTTTAATATTCAATTTTGACTTGAATATATTGAGATTTAGAAATCCATTTTCATAAAACGTTTATGAGATGCCGCTTAATTTACTTACAAAATAGGTTTTTTCATTCATAGTTCTTATTAAGTCACTTGACAGAGTTTCATAGATCATAAGCATATAGCAATGCATAATATAAAAACGTTTGATAAGAGAGATCTCCTGATTCCCGTCCCAATAACAGAATGTCCCTCGTTTATTACGTCCAAAGTTATATGGAAAGTGTACATTTGTACTAGCGCGCTAATTCCTTGAAACTGGATCATATGGCTGTCTTGGAAAAAATACTAAAAACGCTGCGATATTTGCCTATTCATATAGCACATATTCTATTTATATCAAAATGTAATACTTCTATAAAATAACTTGTATTTCAATGAACATAACAAAAAAGGTTTTCAGTATTTTTTCACAGCCGATTAAGACTACACCAAAATATGAAAGTAATATTAGAAAATCAAAATAAACTGGAGACGGAAGGGAATGATTTAATGAAATAAAAACTATACGATTTCAGAATTTTTTCAAAGATCCGTGGAATACGTTTGATTTCATAACGGTCATTGGAAGTATTATTGACGCCCTCATTATGGAATTTGGCGTAAGTACAAATATATTATTAGTAAAAAAAAATATTCTGGCTTCTTGTTTTACATTTTTTCACTTTAATCTGTTCTTTAATTCTAATCACTGTTTATTCTTCTTTTGCTGCCTATAATAAAATTCATGAGAGTGAAGGTACAATGGTACATAATATATATCCTGATTGCAGACCGACCTTGCCGAAAACTGTGCTGACATATCCTGTCAGCAGGTAAACAATGAGTGATTGATTGCTAGGAATCTTAGATATTTGTAAAAAATTGGTCAGTGGTTTAGAAAAACTTTGTATATATCAAGTTGATATTAGTAGCGCTAGAACGTAAAAAAAAACATTGTGGTCGATAGACGTCCTAGATTTTAAATATATAACAAGTAATAGGTAAACTTAGATTAAAATGTTTTTAATTGGATTGTTTGAATGAATAATTCTAGAATGTTACTTATATTTGCTACTGACTACTATTGCTAGAAATTAAAATTAGTCTAGGTAAAACTTATTCAGACCAAAACTTTAATATCAATCTAGATTCATTCGTATTTTTAGTAGCGTCAAATTATAAATACCTTTTGTAATTTTCATTTTGTCTTTAAATTTTTTTAATGGAGTTGTTTGTGTAAGTTACGAATCATATTTTAGTGCGTTATATTTGCAAATACTTACATTTATAACGATATGCAAAATTTTATTCATAAACGCTTTTTGAATTTGTTATAGTCACAGTTTTCGATGTCTCCGGTTATTTAAGTAATTTGTATCAACTTTTGAAACTACATATTATTGTTGTGGTCTATATTTCTTGCTTAGAAAAGGAAAATTGATAAGAAATGCTTTGAAAGAATTCTTTCTCATTAATATTGTTTCATGAAATCAATTTGTCGGTCTATAAAGGAGACATGGAGAATTGTAATGCTGTAATTATTATATTGGAAAAGCTATCGTGAGCATCGTATCTTTTAGTTTATTTGTGTAAGTGTAATAATATAAGTCATAGATAATATTAAAAGTAAAACGTAATATAAGCGATGGTTATGTATTATTTTTAATGGTAATTTTGAATAGTGATTAGTTGCCTACGATGGCAATTTCCATTGCGAATTCATGGTACTGAAAATGTTTGCTCATGTTTTATCATTGAAAACAATTACTTACCAAAGAATATATATTAATAATCTTTTTCAAGTTTACTCAGTACAATGTCATACACTTTTTAGAAAGTTTATAGAATTCGTAGTCGATTGTTTTTGAAATGTTTTAAAATACGAGATACCGTAGCGTAGATTCAAAGTGTTTGTTTACTTTTAAGCCGTTTTGGGCCAGTGTTCACGTTGGGGGCTCATTGCTATATTGGTAATGCTGGCAATTTCAGGAGAACACGTTCAATGTTGGTTTCCTCCGCCTGTTCCGAGCCGCGCGACTGATCAAGCTGCTCCGGCAGGGTTACACCATTCGAATACTTCTATGGACGTTTGTGCAGAGTTTTAAAGCCTTACCCTACGTGTGCCTTCTCATCGCGATGCTTTTCTTCATATATGCCATCATCGGAATGCAGGTAAAGTACCTACTTATATACTAGTATTACCCATCGATTTTGTAGGAATAATTTGCATGGTTTTAATATATGAATGTATTTTCTTTCAATAGGTGTTCGGGAATATAGAATTAGCAGCAGATTCAGATATGAATAGACACAATAATTTTCGAAGTTTTATTCAAGCTCTTATGTTATTATTTCGGTAAGTTATGCGTTTTATTTAAATAATTATTATATAAAAAATATATTGTTTTATAACAACTAGTGCCATACTATGTAGAATGTTCCTTAAAAAATAATCGAATTTCTTAAAACAAACAGGAAACTGGCTGAAAGTCAAATCAAATCACATCGTGTTATCAAAAATATTGTTTTATGCTTATTTAGACAAAACCTAAACAATAATACGTTTTTGTCTAGGTGCGCAACGGGCGAGTCGTGGCCCAACATAATGTTGGCGTGCTTAAAGCCGGCCAAGTGTGACAAGGAAGCCGGCAAGCCACCCGGCGAGGAATGTGGTAGCACGCTTGCCTATGCGTACTTTGTATCGTTTATTTTCTTCTGTTCATTTCTTGTAAGTATTAATTCTTTGATTAAAATACTTGCATATCAATATTGCTATCGTGTTTTGAAAACTAACGGGTTGGATACTTTACATTACTGTTTCATTCGTACATTAGTAACAGGGAAATTAATAAAGCCGAATTTTGATAAAGTAATGTCTTAAATCGAAGAACATTTCTGTATCTTGAATAGATACTAATTAATTGTTTTTATTGCTTGTATAGTATTTATCTTGTGAAATTTAATTTTAGAAAGCTACAAAAAATTTACCCTTTTCTCCTTCGATATTAAACTTCCACGTCATTGCTAAGTTTAAGCTTTGTAACTTTACTATTTCAGATGTTGAACTTATTCGTTGCTGTTATTATGGATAACTTTGACTACCTGACCAGAGATTCGTCTATTTTGGGCGCGCATCACCTTGACGAATTTGTTAGAATATGGGCTGAATACGACCCAAATGCCACGTGAGTTTCTAACGTAGTTTTGTCACTTTTACTTAAGTCATGAAGAACGTAATTCATGTTAAAAAAACTTAATTTATCAACTGATTCCAGCGGAAAAATTCATTATACAGAAATGTATGATATGTTAAAAAACATGGATCCACCGTTGGGGTTTGGCAACAAATGTCCGAATAGATTAGCGTACAAGAAATTAGTGAGAATGAACATGCCTTTGGACGACGAGGGCAAGGTGAACTTTACTACAACGCTTTTTGCCTTAATTCGAGAAAATCTGAACATCAAGATGAGAACAGGTACCTATGAAATGTTTTATAATTATTAAAACGATTGCATATTTTGTAAACATGGTATAATTCATAGTTATAAGGCATAAGGCATTTTATTGAAGTTATAGAAGATATTAGAACGAGCCATAGCCAACATAGATGACAGAATAAATGTTGCCCGATTATAACGTGATTCAATTTATATTTAAACTTAAAGTATTGTAAATTTCAAATGTATTTTATGTCCACGTGTGAATACGTGTAAAAAATACATGTGTTACCTTAATAGCGGCAGAAATGGATCAAGCAGACGAGGAGCTGAGAGAAACGATCACCCACATCTGGCCGCTGCAAGCGAAGAAGATGTTGGACTTGCTGGTGCCTCGAAACGACGTACTCAATACAGGAAAACTGACTGTAGGGAAAATTTATTCGGCCCTTATAATTATAGAGAACTGGAGAACCACCCAGTTCGGCAAAATTGCACCGAAGCGCCCTCCGGTGAGCTACCTTCAAGTATACTACAGCAAAATGCACAGTATTTTTTTTACCTTTGTTCTATAAGTTCTCGACTAATGAATTACGTGTTGATCACTTAATGTAGGTTATTAGATTTATGTGTGAAGCCAGAGTAAATCCGTGTGGCTAAGTTTGTCAAACGTAAGTCTATACACCTTTATTGTATCTTGAGCCAAATGTAACTATATGTGGTTAGGTATTGTTATCTACACGGCTAAAGTAGTGTGTTGTTAATTGTCCTTTACAACTCCCTGTGTTTAGTTTACAATTTGAAACACTATAGTTAGTTATAGACTTGGTTGTATTGTCTTCCTGTGGTTGTATTGTTGTGTAAATCGACGTTACTGAAAATCGTTTCTCTCTTTCCCTGTGAATTTTGTTGGAATTGGCATCTAGAGTGCATTCACCGTACCGAATGTAACAACAATACAGTATCACTTTAGCGATATCGACTCGTACGAGTCGACTATATCGGTGGTTTACTTTTCAGGCATTCAACGAGAATAGCCCTACGGCCAATCAGCCGGTAGTATTTATTATTATATGGAACGAAACTATTTTTCTTGCACTTAAATAGATATTTATTATTATTATTTAATCATTAACTACTTCGCATCGTGTTTAAGTAATTATATTTCCTAAGAAATGGCGATATAACGTTATATCAGTCCAAATGACGCGATAGTTTTGATTTTCTTAGATTTTTAAAGATAATTTATTTAGTTAGACTAGAATGATTTTAATTAAGCACACTAACTTCTAGTTTAACAAAATATGTGCATTTAAGCACATTGTGTTCAAGTTCCTGAGAGGGCTTCGTAAACCACAACAATAGTGATCTGTCCTATAGTTGCAAAATAAGTAACGAGTAGAGGTGTGTCAGTGCTGAAGAGTTGTAAGCAACTTAGATGTAGCTTGTCTTACATTAGTAGAGTTGTGTGTCTGTCCCCCTGTGTCGTCTCGTATATCCACGTATCTCCTGCTATAATTAGATTCCCTTTTTTATTCGTTTTGCCCAAAGATTTTTGTGTGATTCTTTCATCCTTTAGGAATTGTGCATGGTTGTCTATCGAACTCATTGTCCTTTTAATGAACTGTAATTTTTGATGTGTTAGATTTGTAATGTTTTAATATTCTTTGGTTTGATTACATTTCGGCTCAATCAATACCATATTAGAAGCCTGATGTGATGAATTGACCGTGATAATAATACGCTTTATGCCTCGTTCTTGTTTGCCTTTTATACATACGTGAATATATATTGTATTATAGTTTCAATGATAAAGGAATCATGATTCTCAAGTCTGCGCATGCTGGAGATGTCGCGACAATGTTATAAATTATATTTCTTCTATTACAAAAATATTTTAACGCAAAAACAACAAGCTCGCTGACCAGTCAACTGCCTCTGGCTTCAATTTTTTTTATGCACATTCTTACGCACATCAATATATACCTACTTTACAAATATGCTTATTTTTATAATTATTTTACTATTTCACATTACGAAGGAAAACTAATCTTTACATTTGATTTATTTCTACGTATACTTACAGAACATAATTACCGACATGCTGATACATTTACGACTAACATGTATATTAGTTATTTTCTCAGATCTCAGGTAGCCGCATTCATCTTCACACACAACAAATACTTCTCTTTGTTCTACTTGTTGGATAATGTCCACTCGTTGGAATTCTGTTTACACAACAATTACACAAACATAATTATACTCGAATAGAACTCCAGCGTGGACATGATGACATGATGTATGAGATTGCGCAGACTCATGTAGGCTTTAGTCGGTAGAGGGTTGCGAACTTGCGATTGGGTTTTCTATAAAATAGTATAGTATGTGACATGAGGTTGCGCAAGCGTTAGTGGGGGGTACGTGACGTGGGAGTGCGTGGTGCAGAAGGCGTCCTTGTTTAACTGCCTGATGGACGTGGCGGCGGGGCTGGGCCCGGGCTCCCGCACCGGCTCGCTCAGCCACGAGGGCCCGGGGCAAGAACTTCATCCGGAAGACATGCACACCATCGCCAACCTCGCGAGACGTTCGAGCATCAGAAGATCTTTCAAGTAAGTGTTCTTATAACATCATCGTTTATTCCCATTCTAACAGTTCCCATCGGTAGGTACGATTTTAGAACTGGTAATTCCAAAGAGACTTCATTCAGTTATTCTCTTATTAAGTTTTTTCCTAAGTTAAAAATGTTACTGTTCACTTAGTTATGAAACGCCTGACCATATTGTATAGATACATTTTCATACTAAATTAAATGTATTTTTCCTTTGTTTCAGGAACAACAAAAAGGTGAATACGTTTGGTGAAAGGATAAAAGTATAATTGTTGTAATTTATAAATAAATATTTTTTGTCTTCGTGTAACCCTTCTTACCAACAAAGTATTGATTTAAGAGAGTTTAACAATGTATTTTATAGTTTCAAAATCAGAAGCATTGTTAAACTCAAGTTGATATATCTGGTACTTATGTACAATTGTCTAGTGTCTATTCAATCAATTGGGTGTGTCCCTTAGTAACCAACGTATTTAATGTATTTGTTTTAATATAGGTAGTTGGTGTTGTATTTATGTTAGAAATGTTGTTTCGATGTTTTGTCACTAAGCAGGTCTTAGGATAATATTGTTGTTGTTTCATATTAGCTGTTACACTAATCTTTGATATTATTATTATTCTAGGCAGAGCTTAAAGGAAGTTATTAAGGGCCTTAGGTCCGGTGTATTAATTAAATAGATTGTGCTGTATCGAAACTATTTTTTGAGAGTTTACAGATGGTTGTTGATACTTAGGTAATATTCTCAGTAATATACGTTTATTTTTCTATTGAATTATGTAGAAGAAATTGTAACAGTTTTTGATATACTTATTATTTACGTGGAGTTTACTAGTGTATGATTTATGGTCTAATGTTTGTGTAATAACATGAGTATTTCGGGTTATTATTGTGTATATGTTGTTCTTAGACACAGCACTGTCACAGTCAGTACCCACACAGAAACATTAACATTACAGCCACGATCATACTAACGAATTGACATCATACAGATATAATATTACGAAGCCATATTAGGGCATGATGTTCAATAAGGCATGATAGTAACAAAATATCAGCATGTACTGTTTAGATTATTGACGAGTGTAGACTTAGCGGCCGTCAGCGGTAAGTACGAATTGATTTATAAGCAATCACCGCAAATGCACGGTTTGCTGCATGAATACAATTCAATTCACATTTTAGATGTTATGCGTTATTTTTGAGTTTGTAATGTTCATTGATTTTGTAAATATGGGACAGTAACATCTATCATCTGAGTTTTGCGCGACTAGTGACCGCTTGTTTTTTGATATTAGTTTGAACTGAACGTCGGTTTTAGGTGTTGGAATTGGAGGAGGGGGCGTCGAGACATCCCTCAATGGAGTCGTTAGACGAAGGAAAGTTGCAGCCACCTCACACATACCAAAACGGACACCAGGGGAGATCTTCCAGTTTGAGGTGACTAAAATACTTTGCTAAAATGTTCATAATAGGAATTCGATTGAAAGGAATATTACTGATTTTTTAAGTTCTTATTCCAATGGTAATTTTTTGTAAGTACCTTCGCTGGGTAGTGAATCTTGATACCTACTGTGGGTGGATTGGGGTTGGCGGTTCTACCATGTTGCTCCAGTGCGCATAAGAGGTGTAATATACCTGTTTATTTTGTTTTTAACCCAGTGTTTTCATTTCTGCCAGTGTTTTAGTAATTGTGATATTTTTACTTGTTAGTTGATGTTCATATTTTACGTGTTTGTTTTGTTATGTTATTTTTGTTTTATAGCGGCATCTACTCGTACGCGTTGACCGATACGAGAATAAACATTATCTGTAACGGTATGTCCAAAGAAATACAACTACCCAACCGACTAACCAATTCGGCAACTACGTACTGATATTACAGACTAACAAATTGTACATGTTAATTAACCACATTAGGAAGCATGCTTGCATTCAACGAATAACTCCTACGTCTCTTTAAGTATCTACATAAAATCTGCGCATGAATATATATTTACGTAAATATATTTGAAAATAGTCTTCAGGGTTACGCAGTGAAAACCTACACGCTCACCAACTCTATTGAGATCGATGAACGAAAACTCGCTTTCCATCAGGCGAAATTGTTAAAAAACGCATGACTTCTAATTATGAAGAAAAGCGCACAATTTCAAATTGAGACTAACGATATTACAGACGAACGCCGAGTCCGCGGCGGCGTCACTACGGCGGCTATCACCACGACATCGGTTTCTCCGACACCGTCAACAATGTCGTTGAAATAGTCAAGCACGAACATCAGCGGCACGGGCGGATGCATCACCGGGCGCCTCATCACTACCATCCGCATGGTAAGTCCCCTTCCACGAACTACGTACGCCTACGATAAGAAACAAAACAATTTGAAAACACCATCCTATTTACGCGTGTAGGTTGTAAATCTGTCGATATTATAACCTGTAAATATGTCCATCTCTATCAGCAGGTGTAACTACGTCAGCTTCAAGCTAACGCAAACTAATATAAATGCATTCTATGATACTATTGCCAATTGTGCCGCATTCTGTAAACGGGGCTTACGTTTAAGCTAAGTCTTCGCCGAATTATATTATATTATTATTATAACCATTTATATGCATATAGAGGTTGTTTATTTTCAAAACTATTTTTACTTTGATTCTTCTCCCTCTTGTTGGTCTTGTTCTATTTCATTTAGATTATTTTCCAACCAAACAGTTTTGCAAACATTTTTCTTCTCATAAAGGTACTCTGAAAGTTTTGTGAGAAGATGGGAAGTGTAGCTTACTATAGTAGCTGTAGATACTCATATTCTGTAGATGTAGCTATAAGATACTCAGTGAGCAAAGCCTTTACGTCAAAGTGATTATGTTCATGGTATTAGTTATAGATTGTATAATTATATCCTAGCTGTATTAAATTTTCCGAAAGGCTAGTTTTGTAAAATATATTCCAGTAGTAAAAACCTGGCTATGTTCAAACACCTATTAATTAGTATTATCCATATTATACTTATATACCTACCAACAGGTTTATATACTTTAGATATAAGGACATTACATATTGGCATTTTAACCTAAGCGGAATAGCATATACTAGACATAGAATATTTTTAAATTGGCCTTTGTAAACAGGATAATAAAGAAATTTTATATTAAGTTGCCTGCTGCATGCCACCATTCTCGGTGCCGGAATTAAACTTCTCGACTCTGCTCTCATTTGCACTCTGACTGCTTTGAAATGGGCTCCACAAAGGAAATGCCTGAGCGCATGCACTCTTATACTCGATGACAACATGCAGCATGCAAAAGCTTAACGACTTTATATTTCAGTTGTAAACCCTACTGTAGATAACCGTAGCCATAACGCAAAATATACTTCTAGTATTGTCATAAAAAGCTATACAACATTATATTAGAATTAATAATCGAAACTTCACGAGAACTTTAGACACATTTAGACACACGGCTAGTTCCAGACCGAGCAAAACTCCATCCATCCCTACGCAATCCGAAACCCGTGTCCCTTTGAAGCAACCTTTTTGAAATGTCCTTTAACAGTCAACCAAAACTTTAAAGAGTCACCTTTGTGAGCAGAAAAATATTATCGGTTAACTGACGGGCATAGCGTAAACCGTGGAAGAAGGTACATGAAGGTATTCCTGACAGCAGGGAAGGAGTGGAGGGCGCCGTATCCCACGACCAGCCTGAGCCTGCCCTCGCGGTCGCCCAGCCCGCCACACCACACCTACGGTGAGATCCACTCGCCATCACGCAGGGCCACACCCACACTAATATACTGAGCGCCTTTCGAAGACTCACTTATGAAATCAAGGGCCACCACTGAATAAATGGTCTAGAGAATATCTGTCGCATCCCAATATTCAGTGTAGGCTCACAGGTAACATAGTTACGTTCACGCCCTAGCTGTCTAAAACAACAAAACGCTCCCCACTAACACATCATGCAAAATACGACTGTTGTCATTCGAATCGGATGAAACAAAAAATTATAATTACTAATGTCATTAGAAATTTATGGTATAAATTTTACAAATAATCCTATTGAATGTACCTGGATGTAATTAATTGTAAAGTAAAGGGTCTGAGTTTTACGAAAATATGGGTGACGAAGACAAAATTTATCTTTAAAGACGACCCATTAGACCCTTTGCTGATTTTCGCATTTGTTTTAAAATTTTTATTAGATGTTTATGTCGACGGGACACTGGCTTTGCGCGTATAGATTAGTATAAGAGACGCGGCCAAAGCGCGTGTATTACGAGTAATTGTAAGAAAATTGTTTGCACATCTGTTTATACTACCATCGCTGTATAATTTTATTACACTTTCGATTATTTTCCATTATTCTTACTTTCTTCCTGTCGTTTTGTTCCCGTTAATTTTACGTGTACGTAAAATATGTGTCGGTTTATTTTGACATTGATTTTGATCGAAGATTGAACTACAAAATTATTCAAGAGGTAGTGTGGGCTTCGATAGGTGGTGATCGCGAGCGAGACCGCGAGTGGCGGGAGCGGTCGTGGGAGGGCGCCAGGCGCGGCCGCGGCCGCCAGCTGCCGCCGACGCCCACGAAGCCGTCCACCTTACAGGTCAAGCAACATCCACCGTTTACCAGAATAAGCCACAGTCATTCGCACGTAAGTGACTGGGCCATTTAAAAAAATAATGGAAATATTTGGGTACCTTCACCTATAATCGTTATCAATATACTTTCACGTAGATGTTTATTATTTATATTACGTGAGATATTAAGTAAGAATAATTATAAATGATCTTAAATAGCCTCAATTTTTGCTATGCCATTCAAGCTACAGTAATTTATAACGCAAACATTACCATCTAGTGTCAGAAACAGGTGTTACGGTGCTTCTTTGATAAGACTAAGTTTGGTTGAAGATTGAATGAACTTTTGAATAACAATTGATTATATATTATACTTATGGGTAAGTAGGTACAATAAATAACACGTAAGTGTCGTTTGGCATGCACCGATTTATTCTTTATTTTTGCATTTAATGAAGTGAATTCTAGGCTTATATAGAGTTTTAATCATCGAGGGGTTCGAAAAATATCATCAATGAATATTAATCTAGTTATCTTTTTTCAGTTATCGTTAAGGCATGCGGTACGAGAACCGTTAGAGCCTCTACACGATGAGTACGAATACGGCCGTGAAGTTGAAAGACTGATACATCGAGATTATAGATCTAGAGAAAGGTAAGGTTTAGTTTTATTTTTATGTAAAATAGGTGAATTTTTTTTTTAATATAACATCTGTTTGGTTGTCTGTGCCAAACAAAGTATTCATTCTAAGCATACGTACTTAAGAAACTTCCGACACGGCTATCGAAATACTACAGCGAATGAATCTGTTCATTTCAATTTATTGTACGTTAATTCTTGGGTTGTGTTCAGGTCACCTGAATATGTGCTATTAGTATCCTGATGACTTTTTTTGCGTCGATAAAATGTAATTATTGTCATGAATAACTGCCAAGTAACACATACTGCGCTCGTTGCAGACGCAGCAGGGGCTACGAGGCGGAGCGAGGCGCGCGCGCTTACGAGGCGCCGCTGAGCTACGAGGCGGCGCTGGCGCTGGGGCGCGGCGGAGGGGCGCGCGCGCTGCCCTCGCCCGCGCCCGCGCCGCGCCTGCCCAACGGGTACAAGCCGCGCGCGCGCCACTCCGACTCCGACGAGGACGACTGGTGCTAGCGGCGCCGTCGCGCGCGCTCCCACCGGGACGTGCGCGCGCTCCGCTCGGACGCAGCGGCGCTCACACCCAACCACGCGCACACCTTCTGAATGCCCGCGCCCGCGCCCGCGCCCGA
This sequence comes from Aspitha aspitha aspitha, assembly GCA_018246895.1. Classification (NCBI taxonomy): domain Eukaryota; kingdom Metazoa; phylum Arthropoda; class Insecta; order Lepidoptera; family Hesperiidae; genus Aspitha; species Aspitha aspitha. Next base: position 16,417 of record DWGJ01000077.1, on the reverse strand, counting down.
ACGATCGTTTTGTACTCTGACTCGGCCGCCGTGTGTAATGTGTAATGTATAGATAGACGACTCTCGTTGCTCAGGATCCCGGCCGTCTCCCGCCCCGGCCGCGCGACCTCCAAGTATCCAAATTGTAGTATTTACAACGTTTTGGAAAATTTAATTTTTAATTCGCTAAAATTTTACTCCTTGATTTATATTACGGTTAAGGTAATCGAGATATAAAACAGTGCCAGACTACTCGTTTGCGCTAGGATTTTTACATAAAATGAAATTATTAGTCTGTATTGTAAAAGTAAACTTTCTATATTAAATTTGCACTATATAAAGTCTACATTATATATCGCCTACAGAAACGACAGAAAGTGAGGTCTGTTTAAGAGGGTAGGACACTCCACATATAAAATAACCGTTGAAATGTACAAAGCTAAAAAGATGATCAATCCATTGCGCGGCCCGCAGCGAAGCCGACGACAGCGGTCGGCGCCAACGGACCTCACTCACTTTGTTTCACGTTCAAGTTAGACGTTGAGAGAAACTAGCATTTCATCGTCAAACAAATTAATATTAGTATTGTATAAAACATTTACATAGCAAATAATTTTTGCTTAGTTAATATATACTAAATAATAATTAAACATTTTTATTGAATTTGCTGTCCTTCCCCCAAGTGCTTTATATCTACGTTATTTAAATTTAAATACAATTAAAATAAATAAATATGAATTGTATGTAACTTTGAAGATATATTTCAGCATAATTATTATTACTTAAATTGTTAAATCGTGTGTAGGCCAGTCAATAGGTAGCGTTTTGTTACATTTGGTGGTGAAGGTAGTACGTAATTTTAAAGTATCCATAATTTAAAAAGAAAACATTTTCAAATATAATAATCCATTAAACCTTTTGCATTTTTGTATGATACGTGTAAAATGATTTATTACTATGGACTTAGAATACATTTTCTTGAAGGTGTCGTCAAGACCAAATGTGACAAGAGCCCCTTTATAAGTGTTGGCTGGGTGTTGAATAATGTTTTTTATAAGGACTGTCGCCTGGTTGAGAATATTTCGAATGTTTAAATTACAGAGTAAATGCAACACAGGTTTTTAGATATAACATAAACTAATTAAACGTAACGTACACTATCCGACGGTGTCCCACGATCTTAGACTGGTAATACATTTTTCTCTCATTGAATTTCCGGATAAGGATGAAACGAGAATATATTGTTGTATGCACCTTAATATTATTGTAACTGTGAAATGAATTGAACAAATAAAAATAAAAACATATTAATAAAAGCACGTAATATTTCAACCAAGCGCATTCTGCAAAATTATCCTGTACCTACATCGAATTGGTTTACAACTCTATAGACAATTGTAAGTAGACGGTAGTACATACATATACGTGTTCTTTATTCGATTCTAATATTTTGCGTAACGTTCAGCTCGGGCAGTTGTTATGTAACCATTTTTTCAAAGCGATCATGATTATGTCACCACGGTCTGTGACTTGTAAGTGGGCCCGAAAAGTCTACCTAATCAATGCATCTAATGTACGAAATAATGCCATATAAAATTATATAATACTAATTACAAAAACATTTCATAAGTAAATGAAATATTTGAATAAATATATTATCTGCAATCGATTCTAATTTGAAATACTTTACAGATATTTGCGAGTTCCTAGTGAACTAAAGGCAAGCTAGCTATGACTATAAAACTTGACTACAGATTGTATTTATCGCTGACGTAATGACCTCCTTACAAATCTGTTGTTGATGATTTTACTCAAATTATTTAATACGTCTTACTATTCAATTACTTTGATTACGGTAACGGCCTGGCGACGGAAAATTCGCTGCATTATAGCGCGATGCTCCGGTATGTATTAATACATTTCTATACATTTGTTTTAATCGTCAGATGCTTTCCGAATGTATCGTAGCCAGATCGATAAATGCAAGTCACAGATCAATGTAATACAACACGGTCGTAGAGAGAACTATTATCTTGTAGCTGCATGGAAGTGGTAAACCAATTCTTGAGCGATTAAAATTAAGTCCTAATCGTCCCTACGACTTGGCATGTTACACCCATCACCATATCGCCTACTCGTTAAGTCGTTGCCTCGAACATTACTGTTGTACATTGTATAAATCGTAATAAAAGTGTTGTGCTTTAAGCGCCGTATGATTTCGTAGCAGGATAATATATAATGGCCGTGCAATACAATGCTTTTCAATAAAAAATATTATACCTATCGCTATAAAATCTTTCGCGTTACCCACTCGTATTGCACGCAGCACAATGTGTTACCGCTATAAAGGGGTAACAATAAAAAATACTTTTAGCTTTTTTTAATTACTTTAAAAGAATACATTACTATGAAATATTATTAAAGAATAAGGGCAGTACATGTTCGAGGACAAAATGTGAACATCATCCACCGCCATTGTTGCGACGCTGTAGGTTACGTACGACAAAAATTGTAAATACATAATTTTCTGTGATAACATGTGGAAGATGAGGATATTATTATTAGAACTGTGTGATTGCATATAAAAGTTATTTATTTCTCAGAGGCGCTGTATGGTAACGGTACAAAGGAAACCGCCAACGACTTTGAATGTTACAATTTGTCATTGATAAACTGAGCGATAACACTGACATTACAGAATATTAAATTTGCGCATGCACCTTCTGATTATAAATCCGACTATGAATAAAAAAGCACGCGTAATTGAAAAGTGGCATGGTAGTAGGTACAAAATCTTTGACATTATTATTGTAAGAGTTTTAATATGAATTCGTTTTGTCAATCGTACACAATATATGAGGTTTAAAAGGGTTATTCCTATGCGCAGATAACGAAAACATTATAATTAGTTTAGTGACGGATATTAATTCTTAATATTCAAATGTCCATTTCAAAGATCTTAAGCGATTTATACATAATATTTATATTTCTAGTTTTAAGTCTGTTTTCTTTTTATATTTTATATCTGTTTTATTCTTCATAGTCTATATGATAGCTCTGTCCGTTTTCCTTTTTGTTGGCACTCGGAATTACTTCATGGAGTGTACATACATCATGTTGTTTGTCACCTACATAAACTTTTGCTTATATTGTATCCGTTGTCACTAGATTAAAAATTCCGTTTCGTTAAGTTTCATTAAACTGTAACTTTGTTTGTGATTTCTTAATTAAATTGAGGCACACGTGTGAAATAAATTGTTACCGATATTCAATAACTTATTAATAATGACCGGGCGTTCTTTATGATAGTGATCTAACATTCCTTTTTACGCACTATCGACACGTAAACTTTTGAGGACAGATAGATATACATACGTATTTACTGTTAGATTTCTTCATTTAATACCAGCGACCAAAGACTATTTATAACTTTTTCCCATGAAAATCGATTCGACTAGATTATTCGCAGTTTGTAAGGTAGTTGTTTATATACAATTTACTATACCTTCTACTGCTCTAAACATTATACTGCGCCCGAGCATTATGAATAATGTAAGATACATATTCCGTAACCAACACACCGTTGCCGCATCTCAACTCAACCCTCAACCCTCAAACCCGATTGCTTGTACTATCGATATCGATAAATCGCCAGGCTAACCCTAGACGTAATTTAAATTGTAATTCAATCGTTACAAAGTGTTCGCGATGGTTTGTGCATCCCACGAGTAACTTGTTGCCCTCGTCTCAAGTGTGTTAGTATATTTCTAAGTAGTTTTATTAATTTTCAATGTGATTGATTCATAAATTTAACGTTTATATTGTTATTGTATAGATGTACGATTTCTGTTCTGTCATTTGTAATTGGGGTGTTAGGATACATAGGCCGATGGACTTTCGATGACTGAGTGATAGTTCAAAGTGCGTCCTGCTTTACTGTTCGTGATACGTGTCGTGTCCACTGCGTGTCGTGTCGTGTCGTGTCGACTGCGACGGTGACTCACTTACATACGTGTATAAGACGTGTAAATATTGTATTATATTACGCGACCATTGTGTAGAGGTCGCATGTGAAAAATGTCTAGTGATATGTTACTAGTTAATATTAATGTTAGCTAGGTAATCTCGTCCCCAACTGTCCTTGAATTTAAGTTGGGTGTTTCACTGCCTTAAATATTAATGAGAGTGTACGGTGTAATAAGGTACCTTAAATATTACAGATAAGTGGCATTTCAATATTCTTATATACGTTTTTTTAATCGGTCGATAATACATCACTTCCAGTTCGGGAATCATCTTTCGAATGAATAATTTATTTAATAATTAAATATTCGTATAGTATTAGCGATATATTACTGTCGCCGCCAACTGTTTGAATTAGCCATTTTATTGGACGGCCAGTCCTCTCATAGAACAACGCTACTACTACTGGCTCGCTCAACTACTTGTCTACCTTTTTAGTTAAATCATCACTGCATAAAAAAGACGTTCAACATCATGAATTATTTAAAAGCCACCATCATGTAAAATTAGTAAGATTCTCTGCCACAACGGTGATAGGTAGTTCTGTTTTGTTTTATTTTGTTTACACCCAAAGCTATGGGACTTACAGTTTTGGAGAAAATTGAAAACTCATTTTCACTAAATGCTAATTTATACGTAGCTGCTTTATACAAGCGAAAATTGTAAGAGCCGTGCCCTGTTGATGCAGGTTAATATAACTTTTATCACAACATTGTATTCTATTCGGTCACAGTGAGTTTAGGGTGGGTTAAGTTAGATTGGTTTGTATTACAAAATGAGCGAAAACTAAGTGAGACGACCTCGGAGAAGAAAGCGTGGAGAATGTTATTCCCCGCACATTTTTTTGAACGGTGTTATTCAATGACAGGACTAGCCGTCCAATAAAATAGCTATTTCCATTAGTTGGCTGTGACCTAATTTGATCTCATTGTTTAAAGTTCAAAGTCAGCAATAATCGTTAATATATTAATAATGATAATAATAAAAACCCTCCCGTAATTAACCATTTAATATCGAAAACCTTATTGCCTAATAAAATTGTTGAACCATTGTATTGATAAAGTTTAATGTCAATGTTTTAACTCATTTCGTTTTTAAACATTACTAGTTGAGCTAGAAACCACTAATAACAATAGTTACGTGATTATTCCCGCGATTAAGTATACTAATATAAGTACTATATAGCCTGCTCGCCTTATTAAAAATGTATCGATATCCTATCGACGGAGACTCGTTTACAGTGATACGTAATGTTTGAAAATAAACTAGAACAGTACGAGTTTGTTAGAGTTTACGGACACTTACGAGCAAAACTTTACTGTTGTGGTGTACCCTAGTCATTATCTATGTATAGAAATAAGAGTAATATTAAAAATACAACGAAAGTGCAGATACATTAGATAGCCTTTTTAAATACGAGTCGTTGGCTGACCATTCGATTTTAATCACATCCGAAGACTAGATACCAAGAACTTGTGTTTTTTTCTAAATCGAAAATAGTAATAATTTTTGCTCGTAAGTAGAATTGAAAATGGCAGTGCAAAGTTGTTCAACTATATTAATAAATATATAGAAAGATGGATAGAAAATTGTAAGTCTAACCCGGTGTTTCTAAGAACGATAAAGGTATAAATAACGTAAAGGAAAACTTGAAAATCTAAAATACGTCACATGAACGAAAACAGCAAATGTGTTGTAGTTATTCGAATCAGTAATAAAGATAAATTAGTTAATATCAGGTGTAGAGTGTCGAACAATACAAAGCTCTTTCACGATATATCGAATTTATATAAATGTAAATGTATCATTAAAACGATATTAATATGTAAACGTTAAGTGCAAAAGTAAGCGAGTATCCACAAGCGTAACTTGGAAACGCTGGGTTAGTGACGTGTAGATGTTATTCCATTAGGTACAGTGCTAAAGAAAAGCGAAGTGAGTTAAGCCTGAGCCGCGTATCGTCAATGCCTGCCTTGTGTAATCGCTTTACGACGGTTATATTTTATATTAAATTTATCATTATTATTGTATATTTTAGCATAGAAAGTTCATCGGCGTCGAGAGAGCACCATAGTATGTTTTTTGGTACGTTCCAATAACTTTGCAGTATAGTGCAATCCTATTGATATTGTATTAATAAAGAACCAAATTAAAAATTAGTAATTAAGTAATTTATTATCCTATAAATACTAAAAACTATACGCATGTTTTCACTATACTGATAAAAATGGTTATGTACAATACGAAAGGGCTACTGTTTTATATATGAATTCTTGCTCGCCTGTAAAATTTTGCAGAATGGATCATATTATAAGATTGTACAATATGAATAAATGCAAAAAAAGACATTTCCTCGATAAACTGTGTTCAATCATTAAACATACCTTTTTATTGACAACCTGTTTGAATCAACTCTCACACAACGAACGTACGCGCCTAGGAAACCAGCTACCGATGCGAAGAGTTCAGAGGTCCGCAAAATTCTTCTGGGATGAAATAAACAAAATCAGCCTTAAATAGGATGTTTTCTTTATTCACACAGTGAACCCGTAGAGAGAATGATCGGAGTTTTTTTTATGTAGAGGACGAATTTAGTTACCTACTTGAGCTTTAGAACTTTATTTTTCTATCAACTATTGAGCATTGAAATAATAACAAGACGCCAGGTCGTAATAGTGCCTAAAACGATCGCCATTATGAAAACATGCAATGATAACCTTCAAAAATTTTTCAACTATTTTTAGTTGAAAAATTCACGACAACGTGAAATATTCATAACATCAAAACGTCATTGACGTCATGTATATCGTTTATAAGTAAAACAACAAAACATACCAAGCATAACAATAATTTAATCACACTCCAATTCATTACAAAGTCAATTTACTAAAATTACAATTTTAAATTTACACTTTTACCGAATGCGATATTCTCACAACAACATGACCACAATAATATTCGCATGTACGTAAATAAGTAAAATACAGTAAGCTTCAGTTATCATTATAAAGCTTCAGTTATCATTATCAGAGTCGGCCGCGTCCGTTTCTAAGGAGCTAACGTCAGCGTCCACGTCGCTAGCGGCGGCCAATCTATTCGAATTTCTCTGTGTGTTCTCATGATTATACTGAATCTCGTTGTCTGTGTCTATGGCTGCGAAATTCATTTCTTATATGTCTATCTTCTTAATGATGTATAGGTATTGTACTAGTTGCTAGTAGACTAGTGAACTAGTGACTAGTGAAAATTTAGTAAAGAAATCCCAGTCAATCATGTATCCTATACGTAAGTCCCATAATAAATTTCACATTTAGCACACGCTCAAAGCTGAAATACACTTGACCTAGTCATTGATACAAAAATTTTAAAAATCACCCTTTGTTTACACACTGCTACAAATTTTAATAAGCATCATAATCAGTGAAAGCTTAAATTAAAATTAACGTTTTCGTCTCAAATGTTATAAAAAAACATTTTCGAGAAAATTTCGTTTTTATCTGTCATACATGTATATTATGGTCTAATTTTTTGAATTGTTCGCTAAATGCCTGTGGGATATGGGATAAATATGGATAGACTCACTTTCCACAGTTCTAAAAGAGTCATCCGATGATTCGACGGGAACAGTAGTTATTGTTCCTATCACCGATACTCCGTTTGTTGAGCCAAGAAATGTTGATGGATCTATTAAGATGGCCTGAAACAATTTTTCTGTATCTCAAATTTCGTTTAAAAATTATTTATGTATAGGGAAATGTGATTTATATACTCATTACACCTACTTCTTTCACTATTATTTCATGTAAACCTGTATAAGGCATTAAGTAGCGCCTTGTTAGCGTCCAAGTTTGACGTTAAAAATCCAGTAACTGTAGGTTTTGTCAAGCTAACCTCGCTTTGAGGGCTCGAAGATACGTCACTTGAGCTGATCGAAGTGCCTCTACCCGAGCTGTCCCGAGACTGGGCGCTGTGCATACCGCGACCATCCCCCGCGCCCACCCCCACACCGAATCCAGCTTCCATCACGCTACCGTTGACGTCATATTCCGGCTCATCTTCATCTTGTGGCACGGGAATCACCGGTGCTGCTTCTGGCATTTCAGCCTGCACAACATATAAACGGTAGAAATGAGGAAATATTGGGTTACACAACAAAATGAGGTTAAAATAAAGATCTGTAAGGATGCCTGTCTCGTTGACCTAATCTTATGGTATAATAGTAATACTGTTATAGTAAACCCACCGATTGCTGTTGACTTATGACTTGGAATAGCCAATTAGGAACAAAAGCATCATCTTCAATGGAGCATGATTCGTATGTATCTGACGATCTACCAGATACAAATAATTCTTCTGATGTCTGCAAAATGACACGACATGAATCTCCTCTCCTAAAAAATAACAAATTTTTGGAACGAACTGCTAAGATGGGTAATATACTAACAACTTGTCGTGCGATTTCCAAAGTCAGATTTCCAGTTTCGGGGTCAACGCAACTCATGTACTCTGGCTGGTCGCCGATAACAGGCTCTCCGTCCATGGAAAACTCACTGAACACTTGGACAGCTATTACACCTCCAGTATTCTACAATAAAAACCACAATGGTGCATAGTAATAATGGTGCATAAAAATTGCTCATTGGTGGTCTGAACGTATTTTAATCTGTTACTATGAATTGTCTTAAATTAAACGAGACAACATCGTATTGTATTTTAAAGGCGTTGTGCAGCGATAATGGATGATTTACCTTCAACACATTCTGATCTTTTCTTTCAAATATGTCTTGTACGGTTTTACTATCCGAAGTATTTTGTGGGACTAAAGTCGAATCTAATTCATTATGGGCAGAAATATATTCCGTTAATTTTGACATAGATTCAGTAGATTTGTATGAGAGCAAATCAGTATCGATACTCGGCAATGTTGAGTGAGTGGCCGTGAACGAATTGTCGAGAGATGAGGTAGCCAACGTCGGCAGACTTCCGAGATCAGACTCAAAAGAGTAATTCAATAAAGCATTTTCTATATCATTTCCGGATATACTGCAAGTATTCTCATTAGTGACAACTGTCTTGCAGCTAATTGGCGACGAACAATCGTTAAAACTTTGCTCGTGACTACATGGGCTTAATATCACTGTTTCTGTATCTGAAATATCGTTATTATCTTGTGTTGTTTTGATGAAATTTAACCTATCTTCTATTAATTTCTGCATAGCTGCATTTATCGTACTATTTGATTTCCTGGCAGTACAGTTTTTATTATTTTTAAAATAATTATCGCAATCGCCATCTTCATTATTATTAGTGCTCGATATGTCCAATACGGGAGTTGACGAACGAGTTAAATGATTAATTTCGTGTACCCGGTTCTCATCCTTAATAGGTGCTACGTCGTCTTTACTTCTAGCTAGAGACTTACTATTGGAAGATATTTTTTTAAAAGACGAAGGATTTGGTAGTATTTGAGGATTTTCTACATTTTTGTCGTTTAAAAATGTTATGTTAGAAATATTACGTCCATATGTTGCTGTACAGTCTGATTTTCTGCGGCCTGGAGGACTATCCGCCTTAACATTAACCATGAAAACATCCTTCTTTCTATCGCTCCCCATTGCTTTAGAAGAGCTAGCCGTGTCTCTTTTATGAGCATATGTTTTTGAAGTTTCAGGCGAGTTTTCTTTATCTACACATGATACAGATGACGAATTGATAATTTTTGTTTTACTTTTTTTGACAGTTTTTTTAATTTTATAATTCTCCACTTTCTCTGCAGATGTATTTCCCGAGTTATTTCTGTCCGGAGAGGTGTTATTTTTATTACTAAAAATATTTGCTTTTACCGGCAAAGCCCGTACTGTAGCCGCACTGTTAGGGGAAGAACACTGTGAACTATTTTGAGATGATGGGCTATAAGTATTTTTTGAATCGTTTAATTTCATAAATGGCTTAGCATTCGCTGATGACGAATTACCACTTCTTGAATTTTCTACTTCATTCCGCAATACTATATAAGTAATATTTTTTTGCTTCTCTTTGAATTGCCGTAAATTATCTTTTAGTTCTTGTGTTTTAGATTTGATCAAAGGCGGTCTTATTTTCTGTTTAGTCAATGCGTATACATATTCCTTTTCATTGTTTTTAGGTTTCCAGTTGTCGGTCCTGTTAATAATTTTTTTGTCGACACTCTGTGCCTTCAAATTGTTGCATTTTAAAATAGTCTTATTTTGCGTCGCGCAAATATTTTTTACACTTTTTGGCGCTATTATCCTAAAAAAAGTAATCTTAGTAACAAGTTGCACTCAAAAAATATATATATTTATATTTGTATCAATGTTAGACTAACCTCATCACTAGTTTTGATGCTACCTGAAAAGGGAGACAATGTAATAAACGTTTAATTAGGTACATTATTGTCAATTTAAATTATGAATGATAAGCGTACCTTCGTTACGTTATTTTTGTTTCGAACGTTTTTTGTTATATCATCTACAGCCCCTGACTGTCTCTCATAAGGTTTAGTTGCTAGTTCGTGTTTTGTTTTTGTGTATCTCATAATCTGCTTATGAACAGACTTATTTTCAGCAACTTTAATTATAGTTTCCCGCTTCCGAGGACAAATATTTTCTCTAGAATTCACTTTTGTTTTCCTCATTAAAGGTTCACGTTTTCTAATAAACGTTTTCACATTCGGACTTTTCTTGGCTAAAATTGTAGGCCTATTCCTTAGCCATTCTCCTTGAAATATAACGTCCTCATAAACTTGTCTCTCCCTGTAACTATGTACGTGAATTCCACAACAGCTTAATTTAGGTCTTGTATATTTGGGGACAGATACTTTCTGAGACATTTCTCCATCACTTGGGGTCTTTAGGCAACGCAATCGCGATTTTGATTGTTTACTACGTACACGTAGTTCAGAAGATGATTCTTTTGCGTGTAGAATATTTGAAATAGGTTTAAGTAATCTTTTGTCTGCTAATCTAATCTCGCTGTCTCGAGTCATTGTAGAACAATCAACTTTTCTCAAAAGACTTGTTTCAGAGTCTTTTATTTCTATTGATTGCTTTTTATATAGCGAAAAAATGTCCCAGTTATATTCATCAGTTATCGTACCAAAATCTACAAATCGTTTCAGGGCTCCCAGTTGTGCATGTGAATCGTCAATTTTTAAAGCAGTTTCTCGTATACTAACATTTCCTTGAGGACCAACAACAGATGGAGTGGGACATACAGATAAAATATCAGCACCACACTGCACATCAGCGCTCGTGTGACGAATACCTTTAGAGGTACTAGGTTCGTTTAAATCTAAAAATCAATTAAAAATCAATTAGGTCGCCGGTTCAATGAATTGCTTTGTTATTCTGAGTCACGTACCTACTAATTTTGTTATTCATCGAAAAATGAATATTACCATGTAAAAATATAATTTCAGAATCAACTCTTTCGAACGGATTAACATGATCACAATCAAAACTATAGTCTTTAGTTACATTGATAACTCTTTCAAATATGTCGTCGGATTCCATATCAGAGTTTTGATCCACTTCTGTCGCAATAGTCCGACGCAAAGCTATAGTTTCTTCACTATTCTCGGTAATAATATCAACAAAAAAACTTTCTTTTGTAGCCGCTACGTTATCACGTGAACAATTATTATTAGATTTAAGTAAAGAAGAATTCGGCTTATCAGTTAAATCTTGATAGCACAGTTCTATTAAACTTCTCGGAATCTAAATAAAAAAAAAACAATCGGTAACACATTTAAAATATAAGTACAGTCGGTATATTTCATATTTAAAACGAAAAATACTTACTGGTTTTGACGTAGTAGGTTGTAAGGTTTGATATTCCCTAAAACTTTTTGGTTTATTAAAGGTATAACTTTTGTACTCAAAGTATTCGAACTGTTTGCTGTAACTGCGGCATAACTGTCCGGAACTGGAACGTTTCTTTGATACTTTTTTAATCAGTCTGTTCTTACTCTGTCGCCCTTTAACCTTACTTATTTTTGCTACTTTACTCAATTTTTCCTTAGAATTCACTTTTACATCAGTCTTATTATCGATTTCCTCTCTTCTGAATTGAATATCATTGGATGTTTTCGAACCGGAACTTCTGCCATCAGAGTTTGCAACACGCGCGGGAGAAACTGAGTCGTCTTCATCGACCCATGTCTTTGTAATTTCAAGGTGAATTTCCTCTTTGCTTTCCGATTTTATAGATTCCAAACGTACTTCGCCGTATAAGGACTTTGGTACTGTATAGCATTAAATTGTTAATTACTCAAATGATTGGTAAAAAATACAATTTGCCTACCTATTAAACATTATTGGATAACAACCTGAAGTTAACGGTTCCATGTCATCGCTTGTAGAGCTCAAATTGTCTTCAGTGCAATGGATTTCATTGTCCAAATCTAAAACAACTTGACGTATAATAAAAATGCAAACTAAGAACCAAAACGATGAACATTTTTAAAGAGCTTATTTTATTTTTCAGAATAGGTGACAGTTATTTTTATTTCTAGTAAGCACGGACAAAGGTATGTAATTATCGAACTTGCATATTTACCTGACGACAACATTAGATATTTATCAAGAATTTTTTCCCTGAAACAGTAAGAAGTTTTTAGGTCCCTAAAACATTAAGTGTGTAAGCTAATTAACAAATGAATACTTACGTTGCTTCATTATTCTGCCATTTGTAAAGCGCATCATCATATGTGTCTGAAAGAATTATTAATTTAAAATAATAGGTATATTTAAGATATCACCCGGGTAGGATGCTTTATAACGAACAGAGGAACGAAATCGTAGGTATATTTTGGTTAAGACGGCTGCCATCCAAAATAAGGAAGTAAACTATTGAAACTATTTACCACAGCCAATAGCTTTAAGGGGGGAATTTTCAATTAAATATTTCCTTCTGCGCTCGATCGCTTTCTCTGTAAGGGAGAGGAGATCTAGAAGTTTCCTCTGCATCCAACTAGCGGGCGGTGGGGTTTGATGGGCCTTGCTGGTGCGTATCGCCAGCTTCATCAGTCTACACACAACGCGGTCCAGCTCTGTAGTTATATCTTCGTCAGCGGTCAGCAGGGACCGAAGCTTTTTCACTTTCAAGTCAACGGCGCGGCGCAGACCTCGTCCTACGACAAATCCTTGATCACAAACTGCCTTCCTTGCACCATCCATACAAAGGTTGTATGGAAATCTATTTTAACTTAATCGTTATTGTCATGCTATCTACCACCAAGTGGTGACTAAGGCAAGTTCAAATATTATCAAGTATATTACTATCCATGTTAAAAATTTTCATACAAAGATGACTATGAATTGGACGATGTTGCCAACATAAAAGATACTACGTATTTTGTCTGTATATTTTACCGTAAACATCTGCCATCATGGTACTCGCGTCCGACAGAGACTGAACATCGGCAGTCTCCCACTGAAAGACAATCAGTAGGTTTACTAAGCAAATACTAAATCTTGAATATCGGAGAAGCACATCAGGTGTGTAAGGATCTCTCTGGCTGCCCAATCAGGGACCTGCCGTGATGTTACGATGAACCTTGATTGCCAAGGTATTGTGGTTTCATGAAGTCAAATGCTATGGAGGAGATGAGTCTAAAATGTTTTTCCGAACTGTATAGAACCACTGTATGGCTAATATGAGAAATAATGCAATTTAAACAAATATTAATAAATAAAAGAATTTTATTTATTCAATTTACAAAACAGTGACGCATAGATAATTACAAGACATTGCTTAAACATATACGCATAACTTTACGAGCTTACATACTCTATACAACTACCAATAAAAATCACAGTACATTGGCAGATACAGCATAACACAGTCTTGGATTGAAGAGCAAAATAATACAAAACTTCATTTCCTAAAATAAACTCCAGTAACGTGCAGTCTAAACTGGCCTAAAACCATCAGATTGTGACACAAAATTCTATGTAAGCAAAATGTAATAATTGACAAAACTTACTATAACTATAGTAGGCAGCAAAATAAATTGATTAAAATGTGATATACAGACACAAGGACACTATAGATGTCAAAAAGCGATTGTACACAAGACTATTTCCAGAACTTCACTATTAACTGACAATACAGTTGAACACCACTGCATACAGGCTCAATATACGTGTAATGAAATATGTTGTAGAATATTCAACATAAATTATAAACGGCAATGATGACGATTTAGTGACAACCCTATCATGCTTTTTGTAAAATTTTTGTAATGTGAATAGAATGAAGTGTTGCCAACATGCAAATCAGAATTATCGTCTGTGACAACCCTAGTTGATACAATACAAAACATCTGTTACAAGTCTACATGTTGACAAATTCAAATTGTTTTACGTCGGAAAGAACGTCGTTGTCCGGCCACTCGTCCTCCAGCGAGCCGACGGACGTGGTGTCGACGACCAGACGAGAGTACACGAGGACATCGTCCACTATCTCGTAGCCGTTCCACTCTAACACGTCTCTGCAAATAAGAGCATCAGTGAAGTTCGCGTTAGAATCAACTATGTTGTAGTGCCTTTATGTTTACACGACAAAATTTAAATTGAAATACCTAACTAATTCTTGTTTATCCATTGTTGTCGCTAATGTTTGTCAGTACAACTCACTTATCTATCAATGAAAATTAATCTACTACTGATGAATTATTATTAATTACATAAGTAGGTGGTCCAATGTTATCCACGAAAGATTACCCTGTGCTGCTTAACGACTTTTAAATTGCATAAAACATTTGTATTCAATACTTACTTCACTTTGTCTATGTCGTTGGTAAGATGTTTAACGGTATTCATCAAGTGTTGCAACGGTATCTCTAATTTATTAGTGTCCACCGCATATTCGCTATCCTTCAAATCTATCAGTCTATTTACCTCGTCGGATATCAAGTCCAATATACGACATTCATCGGATTTAGTCTGTGAAAAATATACTCATACATAAGGCACATCATAATATGGATTCTGGAATTTCTGAAATGGAACTGCTGAATGTATTATTGCACATTGAAAGCAATATGTAAAGTGAACATGAGCGTAGTTGGCATTTGAATAGGACAGGCAATTTGTATGAGCATTCCTCCATTGAGCAGTTCCTTTGCAGGACTCCTCTAGGCATGGGAGAAATCTGTGTACAGCTATGGGATGCAAAAATACATTAAATCTTACCTCAAAAGGATAGTTTATTTCTTTAATAACCTTGTAGTATTGATTCCAATATGGTGCATCATCCCCCCAGTTTATATTGTTCCAAATATTGGAATCTATTATAGAACATGGATGCAATGTTTTCTTATTAAAATTGAGCATTTTAGTCATGTGACGGATTTCATCCACTATTTCTCTAGTATGAACCAGAGAATCCAATTTGTTCTTTGCCATTAGATTTTGAGAGGTTTTCGAAAACTTCTTCACTTGAAATGTGGAACAATTCAATCTGCAAACATTTTATTTAATAGTACTGTTAATTGAAAATAAAGTATTAAAACAAGATAAGTATAAAATAATATCTACATCCATTAGTACATCAACAATTTCTACATATAAAAACGACAATTCTACACTGAACTAAAGACCATATTAACAAAGAACCTGCTAGCCACATCTTCAAATTCATAAACTTTAGTATTTATCTTTCGCCGTGGAATCACAACATTGTAACATAAAATTTCATCATCAAACATAACAAAGTTTCTTCCACGCTCCGCCTCTATATTGCACTGTGAGATCTCATTTTTGTATTCAATATTTCCAAAACACGAATCGGGAGAAGAGAGCATTAAAGTCATACACGACTGTTTCTCAGAGAACAACAGTTCCGCATAGGATTCAGTGCTAAGAATAAAGAGATTTTTATTTATTTAAACTACTAATTGTTTACTATTCAATCTTGTAATTGTACCAGACTTTGATTAATTTATACTATGTATTTTTAGCAACTTATACTATGTACTTTTAGTAACATGACAGTAGGGATAAAATAAGCCCATAAAGAAGGATTTTGTGAGGACAGCTTTTGATTTCTGATTTCATTATCCAATACAATAAATATTTTATTAAATGTACTTAATACAAAGCAAATGTGGATGGACATAGATGCCTAGGGAGACCAAGACTGTCCTACCTCGACCAACTAGGTCAAACACTGGCTGATGTCCCCCATCAAGAGCCTGATACCGGTGTGTATGCATGAAGAGAGTGATGATTGTAGACGAACCATGGCAGGTTTGCAAGAAAAGTGATATTTGACTCGGTGCTTGGATCCCAACCCCGGTAGGGATCCGGCGTAATGATGCTTAATAGAACAATGTTCAATATTTGATGCAATACCAAATATGATAACTAAAGAACTTACTCTTCCGGGGCAC
>DWGJ01000076.1:0-47598 GCA_018246895.1 Aspitha aspitha aspitha | reverse complement strand
AAGTTTGGTAGTTTTATAAAGTGTATCGGTGGGTGTTAAATAGTCTAAGTTAAAAAGTGTTTTTATAAGTTTGTTTTAACTTATTCAAATACAATTTATCATACCATAAATACATTCAGCAGTTTTTATTTAAATAAAATAAATTTACTATCTCCATAAAATATGTCAGAAAAGTACAGATATTCTGAAACAAACTAACGAGTAAATATTTTAGTTTATTTCGTAGCGAAAGGTTGGGAGAACACTGGAAAGCATACGCTACTATTCCTGCAAGTATGTTTTGTTTCTATTTAATCCTGCATTTAATCTCATTATTTACTTGTCTATTATTATATGATAACTTGACTTACTCGATGAGCTAGTCGGTACTGACCGTGATTCCTAAGCCGAGGGTCATAGATTCGATCCGCACTCAAGAAAACTAAAGATATGAATTTGTTGTGTCTGGGTCTATAACTGCCTGTATAAGTACACATGTACATATTTATAAATTTATTTTACGTAGTTTAAGTATTTTCGGATCAGATGACCTTGTGTGTTTTCGCCGGATATTATTATATTATACGATAAGAGTTACGGCAGTACATATAGATCGAGATGAATCTTGTATAGACCGTAGCTCTCACCGAGACCAATCACCGGTATACAAGGGTATCTTTCGTACAGAGGAAATTGGAACGCTTGTTCTGTTCGGAGTGCCTACTATGTTAGATGTCGCGTTGAGCGCTATTTTACGATCCTCATTTATAATGGAAATACCAGCAATAGTATTACAAAGTATTGGACACTTGTAAAATAACACATTATTCATAAATAAAAAAGAAGCAAAACATAGAAGAATTGGATCACGTGCAATGAAATATGTTAAATTGCATGGAGAACTTAACACAAACTTGAAATAAATATCATATCATATCAAAAGGACCAAATTGTATATATGTATATGTGGGATGGAAATAAAAGGCCGATGGCTTTGGATTACGATTTTATTTTTTTATACAACCGACTCGCATTAGGTACGTCCGAAGCAACACAATCTAATTGACATCTGTCACCTTTTTTAATTAGGTTAGGTTAACTACACTCTGCCATTGACTACATTCTGCCAATCTAAAGTAAACTAATAAAATTCCTACATATATTTTTTCCTGTTTGATTCCGCCTGCTCCAAATATAAAATGTTATGTATAACTTTACACAAGGGTCCATTTCATGCCGCCCGATGGAGAGGAAATTGAAAAATCAATTCCGTTGTTCTAACTGTATTCACTGTGGCGCCAAACTCTCCCATTTTTATTATTTATGTGAAGTTCAATTCCATATTTTAGTAAAATAAACAGCATATGAAATCATATATGGCATGTGTCTATTTAGGTACTCATCACATTATAATAGATTATTTTAAATCCCTGTTGTTGTCAGAAAATTTCTTGGTAATTAAATGGAATACAAGATGCATTAAAGATTAATTATAAACAGAATAAAAACATATATATTGTATGCTACAACTACTATAATGTGCTAACAATAATTACGTCTATATTATGATATACAATTTACTACTATGTTGTTATGTATTTTGACTAGATTCTTATGTACTTGAACTTTGTAAATTAAATTAAAAAGGTGATACATATACATATACTATAGTTAATACTTTCAGCGTAACGTAATTATCATAATGTTTATAATTTCTTCTACTGTTGTATTATACGATCAGAGAACTACTTATGTTAATTAAATAATATATTATGTTTTATTAGGCTAAGTAACGAAAACCCCAGCTTAATATACAAAGTGTTTGTACTATTAAATTATTAAATTATGTTTATTATTATCGATGTTAAATTTCACGTCAAATTCTTTCCAATTCATTTTATTACAGAATGTTCTATCAAAAATTTCGACCAATATCGGTTTGCTAACTTTTTTTTTGTAGAGAAACCCACAAAATATGTGATGTGATGTCAAATTTATTCGGGGTCACTTTTAGAATTTCTTTCAAAGCAATTAAGGGGGAGCGGACAACGAGAAAACTTTTCCGTGAACAAAATCATAAAGAAAATTTTGGCCGCAAGGGATTCTTTATGACACCATATTATGCCTGAAGATATTTGACAATTATTACTAAGAATTACAGAGAAATTTAAAATATAATTATATCTACAAGTTTCTTTATTTGGCTATACTTTTGTTCAATAAACCCTAAATCACATAATAAATATTATAATACCATATTTACAATATCTATTTGCACTTGATAATTAGTTAATAAAACTCAAACATTCATTCGGAAACAATAATAAATGTCTGACTACTTGTCATGAATCAGATAAATCACACCATCATGATCATACATCTTAAGGAACTTAATATCCTAATGATCTAAATAGATCATAGCATAGATACCCCACTTTTCCAATCGTACCAATGACACATTTAGGTGACACTTGATATGTTATTTAATTTGATATATTAATTATCAACGAATTAAACTACGAGATATCTTGAAAGTCTTGTTAAAGGCCACACTCTCTCAGTTCTCTTACGTCTTCTAATATAACCTCAAGACATTTCGCAATTAGTGCCGAGTATCCAAGACATTTGATACTTGGGACAGTATCGAATTATCCTTAATTGGTGTATAGCGTATTATTCTATCTATTTTAAGCTTCTACAAAGTTGTTGTTGAAGCTCGCGGAGGTACTCGAAGTCATCTGAAATTAGTAGGATACAGTCAAAAAAATTGTATAATCAAAATTTTTGTAACAAAACAAAACAAAACAAGTCTATTGAAAGTTGCTTTTGTTTAAAAAGAAACGCATTGCCGGTTATCTGCTATATAGTAGAGTAAGTATTTCTACAATTTTATTACAACTAGGTACATACGTCTCCATTTTTGCAACAAGTAGGAAATATTTTTTTGCAAAATACAATAACGTTATCACTCACAGTTTCACGCCATTTTTTAATAAGAGAATGCGTTTTATAATGAACGACCAAACGTTGTTTCGAATATTTAATAACAGGATCGAAAGATGGTGATGACACCTGCGTCACAAATTTAGATCACAGTCGCATTTTAGCTATTTTTCGTTGTTAAATCTAGAAAATACAATAAAAACTAGAGAACATTCCAGAAAAGCACTTCAGATCACATAGGTAATTCATTGTGTGCCAGGGAAATTGTTTATTGGATGATAAAGGATAGACACAAATCGAGTTGTTTATATTATAAAAAATCGATATTTCCATCAATATACAATTTCATTCCCCAATATGCGTCGAAGAAAAGAAGACTAACATAAAAATACGTTTTTGAAACGCCTTCTAAAAGCTACATCGTTCATATCTACGAGTATGTCCGTATTTCATTCAGTCATTCACATTTAGTAACTTATTGAAACTATAATTATAAAACCGGGTCAAACAAACTCCTGAGCGTTGTGTCGCGGGAAATATATTGTGTCATGGAAATTTATAAGCTATAGGTAGTTATCGATTTTTATAACTTCCACGGTCAATTCGTTATTCATAAAAGTTGACACCAATTTTAATGGATTTATAATTGATGTTTCCGTACTTTACATTTAATTGTATTTAAATCCTGTTTAACAAAAATGACACTGTAAACGTATATAAATTACGTTGATTGCGTAAAGTTTTCACTGAACTAAACTTGCGGTCTCAAATGCTTATCATATTTATACATTATATACAACATACTGATTGTACTACTTTTCATTGTTACAGATGCTGTTTCAGACAATAGTCTCTGAAAGAAGGAAACTTGGTGATATTTTATATATAGAATGTAAGTACTTACATTTTCTGTCTGGATATATAAGTATTATTTAAGTTTTTATTTTGTTAAAAATAATGTTTTTAATATATAATACAGTACAACAAATAATTATTCATTACACTAACATCAACTAACACGAATACAACCTACCATTAACGCTGGTTTGACTAATATGTCGTTCTAAGGGCCACTATAAAAAAATACATTTATACCTACATGCGTTTTCTGATGTAAGTATAACATAAGTCTTATGGTAAACTGAAAAAAATTTGAAAACAAAACATCGTAGTCTGTTTAATCCTTAAAACACACTCAATTATGACGTTTCTATATTAAAACTCAAATCATTTATAACTTTCACCAAGTTTAATCCTTACATTGTTCAACATGTTTACTTGTTACTATCAGCCGTTCTCCAGTCATTTGGCCATTTTACAACCGATGTTGACAACCGTCTGTTTTTACGCTAGTGCGATATAAAAGGATTTCAATTTATTTAACACTGCTGCTTCGAAAGTTGACGCTAACGGGGAATGTTTACAACCGATGCTTATACATACTTTTAATGAGTTCTATGGTAATGAGGTTCACTATACCTACTATACAAGTTTGGTACGACTTAGATTGGCAGAATGAAGTTTTATAGGACTTAAGTGTGTTGGGTAATACACCAGAATTTACTTATCAATATGAAAGGTCCATGCTGATAAATAAATAACTTTCCGATTTTATTTGTATACACAGTGTTTTAATACGCTATTAATAAATTAAAGTAAAAATATTATAAAGTAAAACAAGTATTTAAATATAAGTAATAGACGGACTCACTATTACTATCTACATAGTTAATGAAAGCGCTTTTATTCTACTTAATATCAAAATCATGAAAAAAATTTGTTAAAAAATAATTACTTTCTTGTATTTAAATTGTAACTTAATTTCACTTGCTTTTCACGGTCCAAATTTATTTCCAGTTGGCACCTCTACGCAATCTTACGCATAGAATAGAGAACGTTTATTAGTTTATTAGCAATGTTTATAGATTTAATGACTTTTATGATAATGGAGTTTACTTAGTATAAAAGCCTTATACAATGAGATCGGTAGATTTAGGGGATTCGCTAACAACAAGCAAACATGATTAATGAAACATAAAATGATACAACAAAGTAGCATCGAAACATACAAAGTTATATGTAATTATAATTCGTTCATGATATGTGTTTGTTATTCCTCGATCGTTTTGCTATTTTGCTATCTCGTTCCATGTTGACAGATCCCCATTTACTTTTAACATTTCCACTGTATAATTAACTACGAATACATTTGAGACTAATGTCTCAAATCCACGTACATTTGATATCAATAAAATTAACGGATTTACAGACGTTAAATAATCTATTTGGTTAAACATAAATATATATAATAGTTAGCACTGATAAAATATAGGGGACATAGAACTAATTTATCGCAATCGCCTGAAAATTCTCTCATTGATCCGAATTTGGCTAGAAACAAACAAAGCATCGCCGTTGTCTCATTAATAATTAATTACCATTTTGCATTTATTTTACAATTTTGCACATAATGTGGTTGTCTTCTATTTTCATTTAATATACTCGATCTTTTTAATTAAAAGAACAAACAATCCGAGAAGTAAATATTTTCAGGGAAACCTAATTTCAAAGGAACCTAACACAAAAACAATATAGAACTTACAAGGTGGAAGCGAAATCTTGAAAAATTAATGAGTGAGAAAACCGTTCAATTTGCCGAGCCTACTTCACGTCGAATTATTTCGAAATAATGGCCATTTCACATAAGGAAAATATTGGGCCATAATTCAATTCGTTCCGTTTGGGCACTCCCACGATACTCGGGCCAGCAATCACTTCTGAGATTTCCTTTTATTCCATAAAACGTATGGCATTAAATTGCCTACAATTCCCCGTTTAACGTTAATGTTTCTTTATACGCGAACTGGTCTCACTTGCGGTGTAATTGCATGAGGTTTAATACGTGACTAGCCTTTAGCTGGCTAAGATATTTCTGAATTTCTTAATACCAAAACATTTTCTCGATATTTCATGGGATTTCTTCCGTTTTGGGACAGGGACATCGAAATGTTGCTACTGCCAGCCATACATCTCTTCTTGTAAGAATCATGCTGTTCCCAACAATTACTCTAAGTTTTTGTTTACAACTACTACAATATCTTTGAGAATTCCTAAAACTGAAGCATCAATTCGCATATGCCTCACGTCCTTAATGGCTACCACTATTACTGTACTTAAAGAGCTGTAGATATGTATAAGACATTATAGGAAAACCCGAGTAGAGATCAACTACATGTTTAGCTACCACGCCTACCACTGACAACTAAATTATTATACAAAATCGAACAAAGTTATGTAATTACTCTTTCTTATCGAATAATATACGCATTACGCACAACAGTGTACAAAAACAGACTTTGCTTCTAGTTGATCTTACCAATGGGATCGTTTGTTTCAATTAAGCAAGTAAGCAATCCCAGTTTTAATTTGAAAATCCTCTGGTTCTGTCAGTTTTCTTTGGTCTAAGACGCTCTTTGATATATTTATACGGTGATTCAGTCTCGTCTGTGAACGCAAATTACTATTGCGACGACGTGGCTTTACTGTTAACGTGGCCATTGCAGTTCTAATTAGCCAACCAATCCCCCGTTACGTAACTCTATAGTGCAATTGCATTTAGACAACAATTTGAGGTGAATTAGAGCTAGAAGCAGTATGCATATTACAAAATACTACTCTAGTTATGACTGTAATCAACATATGCATGTCTCATGCAGAACATACGAATATGGGATGAATACATCTATAGCTAATTTCTCAGCTGCTCGCAACGGATGTCTGACACTGTCAAATGGCTGTTTGCTTATCTTATTCTCCACGGCAAGGTTTATGAATTATTTCCAAAAAGAGTCCACGTGTGAAAATTGCAGACGTATGTAAACGGCTCTAACTTTTCACAAAAAAGAATTGGATTTTCCTATGGATTGTAATGAAATTCCATACAACTTTGTGCTTTTGAAATTCGTATTCAATTAACCACTAAACGTGACGTTATAAAGACAATTTCGTGTTTTTCTAGGTACTTCGTTGATCTCTATTTCAAGCTATAAACAATTCGAATTCTTTAAACATTGTCTAAATGAACGCGCCTTATACTCAAGTACCTATGACCAAATCCGGAATAGCTCTGTAAAAGTCTCTGAAAGGGGAGTACAGCCGAAATTCATTTAAAACTTTGGCGGTGCTCATCAGTCAAAAATCCAATCTAAACTGAACAAATTCCCAATTATTCAAGACTCTTTAAAAAAACCTAAATCAAATAATACTCAAATAACACGAAAGTATTTAAGAAAGATATTTCAAACAAATTTATCGTTTGCCATAGAAATATGCAAAAACCTTATAAATATACATAATATATGTTTACCGTAACAAAGACATGAATAGATAATTGATATACATATGTACTCGCTAGGATTTTCTTTTATATTAAATTGAACCTTTACCCTTTACCTACTAACCTTTACCCTACGCTGGAATTTGAACCTACTGAACAACAAATTGGTATAGTAATCAATGCTATATGCCAAAAGGATTTGCAAACAAAATCCGACAGCACAAAATTCCTAGTTCACTGATATAAGCTACACATAATTCTTCTGCGGAACATTAATAGGTAGGTACTTCCTTTATTACGATCTAACTTTAAACATGTGACTGACATAAATGGTGTATCACACATTCTCATAATAGTAAAATATGCACTATAAAGTAACGGAGATAGATTTTGATTAAATAAATGTTTGAATAATAGTAATATTAATGTCTATAATCCCAGTTGATTACATGTTATCACGCGAAGCCCCAGGTTTGTTATTAAGTAATTTGATATTATATAAAAAGGTTTCACAGATGAGTAATGTAATCACAAAGTCGAATGTAACGTGATGTAGGCAACGCAACCACTAAGAAATTGTTTTGGTAAAATCCTTCAAGATCCGACAGGAAATGTTGGTGCCGTTGGTGGAAAAACAATGTTCCTATACACGAGCCGAATTACATTTTATTATCAGAAAAATTTCCTCGTTGGTAGATTTATAAAATGTCAAACAATGTTCTGCTGATAGGCAAAGAGTTCGTAGTAAAAGAACATCGCAACACTTTTACGGCAAAAAAAATTTCGAGCTCCATTTGTTTAAAAGCATTGAAAAAACGTTACTTCTATCATTTTGAAGGGTATTACTGTTACCTTGTACCAGAATTACCTTATAGATTCAAATCAGAGTACATTTACGTCATTAGGTATACATATATGTATTAGGCGAAAGATTCATGTGTTTCACTGAATAGTTTACATAATTAAATAATACCTCTGCTATTGCTACTGCTATTACTGTCCAAGTTTTTGAGGCGGGAGCCGTCTCAAAGCCGCAAATGAATTTCTAAGGGATATCAGAAACGAAAAACTTTTTTAACCACAGGTAAATATTTATCCATATTACACGCAAAGTATAAAACATTATCTGATGTATAACAACAGTAACTGTCGTTAAATAGGACTGCCCTCTGGTTTCAAATTAACAGGTGGTGGCCGAAATTAACCTAACCAATGAAAGCGAACTGCACTCACAGTAACTAATGTATACTCGCAGTCTTATTTACCAATACATTTCGACTAATTGTCATTCATAATCATTTTCCTAAAGACCTTTAAATATTGGTTGGCTTCATCAGTGATGCTGCTGGCAGTTTACTCGTTTGCCATTATCTAAATAAACAAATAGATAAAAACTCCAATAGACTGTGATTTACATTTAATACCATATTTCATTGTAATTCCTGTTATTTTTTTATTACCATGAAATATTAAACGGTACTACGGACTAAAGCAATTATATTTACGTTAGATCCTATTCCTGAATGTCTTATTATCAATATATCATTTTGCAATCCTTGAAACGGTTTATTCAATTTCAAAAATTGTTTTTCCCTATAGGCAGCCACACTTTGGGAAACATTGTAAGAGTTTGCTAGTAATTCTGCTTTAAAAGTGAAAGTCCAAGCGTAACTAATTTGATTTAGTACGGAATTTCAAAATATCTTAATAACGTGCCCGCTAACTGGCAAGTTCTACTTGGATACCGCACCCAGTTTTAGAGAATAGTTAAACGTTATGAACACTAACGAAAAATTCTATATTAAATAATATCGTTGTAACGTTGTATTTTTATAATAAAAAGTAAAGCAATTTATCGTTTATTATTATTACTAATAAACAATAAATATATTAATTTTTATTATAAATATTAGACTCAAGACTGAAGCTTCTACAACTTGTTGGAGCTGTAGAGTTCTAATGTACAGAACATACCTTAAGATTGCTAAATCTTTTAAAAGATTTTGTCAATTATATTTAATTAGAAGTTTTCTCTAAAAATATATAACGTTTCATTAAATTGAGGTCAGAGAAATGTTGGAAAATTGTACAAAATGAATCTTGGAACGTCGCCTAATTGACGTAATATTTGCAATTGAAACTGCTGGTGAAGTTATGAACAGCACTGCACACTGCTGGGTAGCAAAGCTCCTTACCGAGGACTTAGAAGCAAATTCCCACACACCCATAGAAATTTCATCTCGCTCGATGGAGATGCCATGTACAATTGCTTTTTTGATGTTCCTCTTGAAATCCTACGAACCAGTGATATAAACAAAGAAGTAGTAAGAAAATAAAATGTACGTAATATTTATTAAAATTAACAATTAATTGTTTTTAGTATTATCGAATGTTTGTATATTTTTCTAGGCTCGGAATCCCTACAACTGATTTCTATATTTAATCTCAATTTGCATAGAAGGGTGGTCAAATATGCGTTACTACTTTTGAAGTAGTTCTTAATCTTAAACCGAATTTATTAATGAGTATAATTATTATGCAAGCTAAATTATTACTATTTATTCATCTTATTGAACATTTTTTCACAGATAATTTCTGTTGTCAAAGTTTCGATTGCTAAACTCTGTGCAAAAAACATTGGGATGTTTTTAAGTAATAATTTATACGGTTGTAGCGACATCTATTGAATACTAGCTATACTACGTCAGCAAACGTTCCCCTGAAATGAGTTGAAATTCGCGCAATCTAACGGAATTATCCGGAACTGACTAGAGTGAGGGAAAAGCTGGTAGTAAGCTTTTCCGAAGTTGACGCTATGTGTCGCTACCATGCACGAAATAAGAAGTTTCAAAATGAAAATGTTTTTGATAAAGGTTTTCGTTATTTTTTTCACACAATAATTTCTTAAATAATATTAAAATTTATCTTAAATAATATTATTATAACATTTTATAACAATATATTCCTCGTTCCTTGCACAAACCAATGAAAAGTATTCAAATAATATGGACATACGATATTTTTTCTTAATGAGTGGCTCCGTAGAACGCATATTACTTTATGCCATTGTTCGAAAATTATACAATATTTGATCACATGGAAAATACTCATCTGCAACATTTTATAAATACCCAATCAACTTATTGTAGGTACTATTATACCGCCACATAACGTACACACATAAATACCACAAAAACAAAACAAATTAATAACCTGTCCTATTGTTTCAGATATACAAAGTGTTTGATGTGATATTGTATGTCGAAATTATACTGAGTTAGCGCCCCCAATGCCCGGCTTTCGACATGCAATCCCCTTCACCTCGTCTACGCCATTACAGGTCCCCTACCACTGCCAAGCATGATAGCTAAGAGTTAGCATGATTAGTCCACCAGCATGCTAGATTTTATGCATGATAGTCTTCTGCATGATAACCCTTGCTCGATGCAGAGTAATTAAGGTTTTTTAGGAGAATCAAAGTATCGAAACTTCATTCGTAATCACTCAATATATTTGTACTATCTGACCTATATCATTAAAATTAAATGATAAATGACATACTCAAACGAATCAAATATAAAGAAATTTCTTCTATTCTCCTTCATGCAGAGGAAAATACACCTTCCTTGTTTGATTAGATTCCTCAAAAACTACTTACTAAAAATGTTTTTTACTAATTAGGTAAGAGTAAGTGCAGTTTGATCACGTTATGTGAAAAAGTTTTATTATGACAACCTTTAATTGACAAAATATTTTTACACAAAATCGTGAATGTATCAAATTATCATAAAAAAAAATCTATTGTAGATTAATTCGAATAAATACAGACTCTGAACGTACTATATCATAAAAGATTTTCATTTACGATAGGTACCAGAAAAATATTTGATAAGGCTACGTTGTCTTGACTCTTTAAATATTTTCTTTTCTTTTTCACTGCTCTCCTTGCTTGTTTGCTTTTTGTTAAATATGCACGAATGTAATAGCAACCCTTCTCAACATATCTTCCGCTTTCCTCACTTTCATACAAAACATTACCCACAATCTGTACTCAAAACATAACACATATCATATGACTTTTTTTCATAACGTGTCATTTTTCAGTACCCTAGCTAAGGTAAGTAGAATAACGTAATAATATAAAAGATTTAGTTTGAATTTTTTTAACATTATTTTATTTTAGTAATATCAATAAAGGTAGACATAGAATCAATACATGACAAAGAAATTTAGGCGTCGTATTTGATACCTACACTTCAAAGATTTGTAAGTTCTGTAATCCGTCATTATAATGAAAGTATAGGACGCACAATACGTACACGTCTCTTTATAATTTTGTGTATAAATGATTATGGGAATTTATTTAGTACTCTTTATATATCTATATATTTTAATTATGCGTACAAATCAATATTGAGAGTAAGACGGCTTACAGAACTACTAAGTCAAACCGTTGAGTTATGTAATGTATGTAGAACACACGTAGTGGTAGTGCAAATTGAAACTGAACTTCACTGGGCACATAATTTCCAATCAAATGAACACATTCAAAGTTTCCATCTCGCCAAATGTTTGAATGGGTTTGTGTTGTGTCAAAACGTTTTGAGACTTATCGAGGGTGCAAATTCGATTATCCGAATAACCGTTAGGCTTTATCGTCGCATCACGCGCCAGACGACGCAATAACGCCGCCATAATATCAAGCATACCTATCTGACTATAAATATGTGTAATTATATGTACACATTCAATCACTAACGACGCCCGTCAGCGATAAATTTTAAATGTATATCTATACAAACTTGAGACGAATTTGCTTTGAATTATACATCTTAAGCCAATATTAAAATGATTGAAGGGGACCAATTAAATTCATGGTATTACGATCATTACACGAAAATCCTTAAACGTATCATTTTTCCACCCGCCTTAATAAGCGAGACAAGAGAGAAAGGGCGGTAGTGATGATGCTAACATCAATAATTTATTGGAGCCGTAATACATATGTCGCCACGCATGGGAGCGGTTATTACTTAATATCGCTAGTTCAGTTATCAGCTCGCTGATGCGAAAACAAGCGCGCGATATGCGGCTCCACTTTGTATTCCGAGACCGCGAAACATCGACATGTATCCCGACACCCACTTTCAAAACAACAAAGCGTGAGTGATTAAAATTAACGCACTAAAACTTAAGTAGGTGTTTTGTGTGAAATGCTAGTGGTTCTTGTGATTTATTAGTGAAATACTTGTTTCATTCATCAAAGGAAGTGTAATACTAAAACGCTTCTGTAAATCTCCACGAAAACATTCAGAAACGTTTTTAAGGGATAAATATGAGTTTCCTAAGTATTTAATATTTTTTTTGTACAGACTAATAGTGGATTTAAAATTACCCACTACTAAGTTTCATAGAATAACATACATAGATTAATATTAGGTAAATAATAAAGGCCGATGAACATATGCTACTAATAAATCATATATGTTAAAATAAATTCCTTAGACAAACGCAACGATCCACATCATTTTCGTAAACTTTTAATTTTTATACAACCCTCAAAAAATGGATATTTCTTAATATTTTTTTATTTTAACAGGACCATGACCGCAATATGTTTCGTTTGCAACCTACCGATCCTGTCGCACCAAGTGGGGCTGGTGTGGGCCGGGGGCAACGGCTGGGACGAGCTGACCCGCTCCACGTTGGAAGAGTCCACACTTCGACAAAGACTCGGCAGCCGCAGGGATTCGGCCGCTCAAGTCTCTTGCCTATCACCGCCCGAACCAGATGTCGCAGACCAGCCAAGAGGTAATCGTTTCATTTAAAATATTTAAAAGTAGAAAAAAAACCTACATACTTTTACTTTATGTACTTCTTCACATAATTATTTTATTACCGTATCGAGTTATAATGCAATTATTACTGACGTGGAACAGCACGGGTACTAACTAAATAATATACTACTAACTATATTACTAACTGCAATCAAATAGATACTAACCAATTAATGTTTTTGTTATTACCTGTTACTCACTACTAATTGACACTAACGTCCCATTTGAAATTTGTTGTAAATGACCACTAGCGGCATTGGTTACTCCTGATTTTTGCCGGCACGTTTGATACTCTGCCCACATAAAAAGAAATCAACAATCCAATTGAACTTTATGTCTATGAAATATTTGAATATTTTATATTTTTATCAGGCGGTCCTCGTCGCCGGCGTTCTTCGCTCGCTCAACTTACGGATATTCTTCGCGAGTGGGGAGGCGGCGGCAGCAGTGCCCCCCGACGGCAACGAGCTCCGCTTTCGCGTCGCGAAACTCTCGCAGACCTGGCTCGATCACTGCCCTGGGCGCGCCACGAGCCAGCTCCCCGCCGCCGCAGAGATTCTTCTGCAGATTCCGGCATCAAATCCATGGCTTCCAAACGCCGAGATTCGAAAGCGGCACAACCCGAGTTCCGCGCTGACATTCCAAATAACTTAGAACGAAAAGATTCTACCACTGTGATGACTGCAAGAGAACGTCGTATCAAGCGACGAGGTTCCGGTGATGACAAAGACCGCCGAGATTCAATGGATGGTCACCGACACCGGCGGGATTCTATAGCAGTACCACCGCCAAGAATAGTTACAAGTCATAAAAAACGCAGGGCTTCGCCTCCCACACCAGCGCCTCCATCTTTTGTCGATGCGTCATCAGACCCAGGGCCAACGCCTCCGTCAGTCACCGTAGTGACTGTTCATGAACCGAGTCGTTCCGATGGTGAATGTCAACCAATGACTATGCCAACTATTATAACGTCAGCGGTGACACCTTCACCAACTTCACCAACATTACCGACACCCAATACTACGCAAACTGTACAAACTTCTCAGTCAGTCCAGGTCCAACCTCCAACAGGTGGAAAAACCCCTCCCAATTTAGGTGGCCGTAGAGATTCTACTACACAATGTGGTAGGGCAAGACGTGATTCTAGAGCTGCTGCGAGCCCTGAGAGAAGATTGGGTCGATTACAAAGACAAGCAACAGCATTTGATGATCCAATAGGGCCGCCTGGACCACGTCGTCGAGATTCAGGGCCTTCTTTGGAGCCCGAGGATGCTGGAAAAGCAAGACGAGACTCTTTAAGTCCAGATTCGGCAGCACGCCCGAGGCGAGAACGTAATCAGCTAAGTCCTGATAGAGCTGGAGGCGGGGAGTTGAGTCCATCTGCAGCTCGACGCCGCAGCAGGCTCAGGAGACAGGCATCATGTGCTCGAATGGGTCGAGCTCGCAGCCCGGAATCCAGTTCATGCTCAAGCCGCGACCCGAGCCCCTGCGCGCGACCCCCTGAACGTACAATGTTTAGACGACAATCCACAACGGAAGAAATATTAATAGCGAGAGGATTTCGTCGTCAATCCACCACTGAGGAAATGATACGATGCCGCAATTTCAGACGACAAAGTTCTCAAAGTGATGACGCTTGCATGCGTGCTCGAGGACGCCGTGACTCATCGACGCAAATTTTAGACGGAACCATTGGCACTATGACAGTAGAGACGACGAGTACCTTCTTCGATTCGAGCACTCAAACTGGTAAGTACTTGTTAATTGTTTTATAAAAGAATTCATAAAAGTATGAGCTATGAATAGTGTGTATTAAGGGTCTAATATTTGTCTATGGTACAAATAAATCTTTGATACAATTTATAAACTTATTAGTTTTTTGTTTACATTATAATAATATTTTTTTTTTAAATGTTTTAGTTTTTAATAGTAAGTGAAGGTTATGAAAATAGGTAGTATCTAAACCTGTCAACTAAGAGGTATATTAAGCGCTTTCGAAAACGTAAAACGTTTTAAATCATTCAGAAAATATACACAGTTTCAAATCGCGCCAACAAAAGACATCGCCACGTGCTCGTTCCCCGCCCATTTTCATCAGCCAATCGATTCGCGCTAAGTTTTGGCGTCTCCCTCTCGCGGAACTTTGTAAGTACTGCTTTATCGACGAAGGACTCGCGAGAGAAGCATACTTTGTGATGAGGAGGGCTGCGTATAGTGGCGCCCTCGGTGTAGGCTTGGCCGGGCACGCGACGAGAGCCACTTTGAACTGGCAGCGCTTTCGCGCGGACCTCGTAGCGAGATGAGATGAACGCGAGCGCCCGGCGCAGGCTCGCCCGCCCGCGCCCTGTCATCTGTTGCCCACTAACGCTGCCATGTTTACTAAAACGAAAGTGACGTGCCGTACACAACGAATAACCTCTTTAACATCACATTGACACCAATATTCGCGACAGAAAAATTGTGAACAAAATAGTAGTCAAAGTGGATTTTACAAAGAATCGAAAACTATTTAATGAGATTAACATCGAAAGACAAATTCCGATTTTTTACTATATTCTAAGATTTTTGTAGACATTCGTGTTTTTTGAATAAAATAATTCATATGGTGTGTGTGCGTTTCTCGTAAGACTTGAAGTAAGTGTTGTTTTAAAAGCAAAAGTATTTACTCCAAAGAATAAACCTTGTAGGTTAGGTTACAAGTATTACTTGACGTGAGTATTAATAAACTGTAAGCAAGTATTATTACTGAATTAAAATTGTGAATGATCGGGAAATTGACGGGAACGGGAATCGGGAACTTTATTAAGAAATATTTAAAGACTGTGTGTGGTCTTTAATATTATTCCTGGGACGCTATGGTAAGTTGTAGAACTAAGTATGTAAGTAAAATTTGTATTATATTAATTAAAAAATATTTTCATGACTTAAATGCAATAAAAGTTTACAAATAATACGCGCCATTTAAGTTTTATATTACACTATTAATATTGTGTTATGTTGTGATTTAAAGTAATATTTCTTACAGTCTAATTATGTATCTAAATACAGATTTAAAAGTATACAAATACAAACTAATGTTAAATTCATAGATAAATGAAAGACGTATGGAAATATATTTATGTTCTTACGAATACGTTAAGAAGTACACATATCTATACTCGTAATAGTTTCGCTTTAAAAATAATAACATACTAGTAGAATGCGATTTGGTGGGTACAATGACACCGAAACTGGCTATTTATTAATTATACCTTAGTATCTAAAAAAAATCCGAAAAACGCATAATATTTTCCACATTGACAGAGACATTCTAATAAATGAAATTGTAAATGAGTTAAAACTTGAAATTATGTTTAGATTGTTATCAATACTTTTACAGTTATTTTAAATGATATATATATCATGTTTCATATAAAAATAAATGCACTACATAATAAACCCTTCAAAGTGAAACTGTTAACTCGTATTTTTCTACCCCTTTAGATGTGCAAATTTTTATGTAGAAATCCACTTTGTAAGCATTATATTGCGATATTGAAGCGTCACGTAAAAATGCTCTATACGACTTTTATATGCACAGTAATAGGTTCTGTTAAGGACCTTTGCGTTCGGGAAATAATATTTTCGTATAGCAATGTTTCAGCGTAGCGCTTGTGTTGACATTGTATATAAGTTGGAAATAAAAAAACAGTAAACCTTAAAATTGTAAGTCGCATGTTTCAAAACCATTGAGTTTAAGTTGAAATCGTAAAACATTCAGCATTCTGGAAAATCTCACTTTATATCCTTCCAAAAGTTCACGATTTGTAAATTACCTTAAAAGCGTAATACATTATAGTAAAAAAACTAATCTTTCTAAAAAACTAAACTAATTCTTGCTAAACAATGTGACAAGAACTGACATTTTACGATGATATCATATTTTCAGAGAGCTCTTATCGTATACAGATAGGTACATTATGTGCGTTTTGATGTTAGCTTCGTCTATAACTAGCTTAAGATAGGTATATCTGTAATTCATTTCATAATACGAGTATCTGATGTAATATCATAACGTCATATCATAAGCTTTCTGTAGATATATCTGTGATGAATTAGATTATCACCACACAATCAAAAACTAAGGGATCATGAAATAACCGAAACCATCATGAAATAAATTGGATTACATTTTTGTTATCTCTCATCAGTTTGACAAAAAATATTTGAATCATAGTCTACCATTACATAATAATAATTTCCTTGAATTTTTGGGTATTCTCACGAAAAACAAGTGGAATAAAAATATTTTTAGCTAAATTAATTCGCTGGCCTCGAAGTACACCTTTTAAAATATTTCTAACACAATAATCTCGAGCATTGAAATATTACAGTTCATTCTACTACTGTGCAAATTATGAACTATACATGGACTAAAGATTAACGGACCGAATATTAGTTGTCTTGATAAATCGTTCGCAATATTTCCTCTGTGTAACAGAGTATTAGAAATCAACGATCAATAATACTACTCTAACACGTAATACAAAACGTAATACCTAAATAGCGTTTGTATCCTATCACCTAGAAGGCAGTAAAGCTAACATCTAACAGCTTTAATATCGCGACTCAATATACTTAGCTAGAAAAGATCCTTGTCTTTACTTCAGTGGGCCATTTCTGCAGCATATAAAATGTTTATGATATCTGAGTTATGAACATTGCAACACGAACGTAGGGCGAGGCTTTAAATCGTTAAGTTTTCTGATTCCATGAACGCGTGACCGATTTCACTTATAAACAAGATTAAAATGTGAATTCAAGGTATACAGTATTTTGAATGCGATAAAAACTTAAGTAATTGTATGTTATTAGTATCTACTTGCATAAATATGTATTATTGTCATGCAGATATGTATGCGTACCGCTGAGAAATAATCTGGTAAAACGAAATATTGCAACCGAAACGTTTATTAATAAAATAAGATTAATACTTATGTACCTGAAATATATACATATATAACCATGCTCCTTACAATTTAGACATGAAGCAATGTTTCGTTTTGCAAAATTGTATTTTTAGAGCTAAATAAAATCCATGTAGTGTTATTCCTGTCATAAAAATTGTTCTACAGCTGTAAGAACTCTCATATCGTTAACCGCCCATTGATCGAGAAACATTGTAACAGTCTTATATAGATACAGCATTCCATCTCAAATAGAATTTCATTCCTATTGAGATTGCATGCAGACATCTGTGAGCTGAATTGACCACGTAGCATTATTAAACATTAAATAACACTAAAATCCGATGTGAGGTCAGACTGAGAGCGGCTATTACCCCTGAGAAATAAGTTGAACGTTACACGTATTCAATCAGTGTAACTGCCTTAACTACACATATCCATATATATTCTCACTAACCTTTGACCGCAGTCGTATATAAGAAACTCGAGAAAAGTATCTTTGGCATAATTGCTAAATTTTACTAATTAATTACAAGAGGAAGCTAGGTATCAAAGAAGTCTAAGTTAAAGAGTGATTAGCCAAGAACAATAGACATAAAAAGATAATTTGAAAAGTTCCCAGTTCAATATTCTCCGCATAACGACAATAAAGGGAAGCAAGTTGGCTAAGAGATAACCTTGCTTAACGAAAGCAAAGTAACAATTAGGAAACATAAAACGTTCCTTTAATTTTTATCCCGCAGTATACTTTTTATGCAGCGTTATCTCTTACACTCGCTTAACAGAAAGGATACAAAACCAATATTTGGCCCGAAACGACCAGTAACAATAATATTACATTATCGTACCCCGTATAACGGGCCTTCGTCGTAATAAAGATGAGAACGCCTATTTACTTCTCATTTTACTGCTGATCGTACGATCGCATTAATTACATCTTACAGCCTATTTTTATTGTTCCGTTTAATATTTCAATAAAATTTGTAAGTAGCAATTTCGTTACCGATCTCAGGTGCTACGTTTATAGAAGTTATGTGTTTATGAGGCGTTTCGCTGAGCCTTATTCATTGGCAGCGAGAAAGAAAATTATTAGCGTTTGCCTACTTTAAGTAACTTTCCGTGTCTTTCCACAGCTATCAAATGATTCTGAATAAACGAAGTTTTTCGTATATTTAATATTAATTTCGTAGCTACAATGATCTAACAATATTAATGTTGCCTTTTCACTTTTTATTTTTGTTACGAAATTATTAAAAAATGGAGACAACTCTGTAAAAGAAAAATGTAAATGAAAAAACAATTGAACCGGAGTGACCTATTTTAATAACATTGGTTTATCTATCAGTAGTAGATGCATGTAATAATCAGTATAGCGATCCATAAAAATTAAATATTATAAAATGGCTAACGTACACGTGTATATTTGATAAGTCTATCATCCCTTCCATATCTAACTTGAATAATTAAAATGTACTGACTTAAAGCATATTAGTACACCCTTAAAGACACATAACCCTTTGAGGACATTAGGCAAAGCCTTCACCGGCCCAAAATATAAAGGGTAACGCGCAAACTATATGCAGTTAATCCTTGATAAGTCTCGCAAACCCTTTCAACGTGTCATATGTATGCTAAAACTTGTACACATATAAACATGATAGTTTTACGTAACACAAGGTTTCTACACCTGTAATATTAAAAACCGTAGGTACTCAAGAGATTACTATGTTAATTTGTTTTTCTCAAATAAATTTTGTTTTGATAGAATTTTTATGTGTTATCTAATGACAAAATAATTATTCCGGCAATGTTTATAAAAAAAATATTTACGGCATATATGTACATACATAACTCATCCATCCCATTTTGATAAACTTTAATTATATTAATCAACCGACTGATTTTATTAATTGAAAGGTATGAGACATTTCTCAAATAAGCATCTTATTAAGTGTCAGCCACAAACAGTATGAGAACCGAATAACCGTACCAACGTGTAGCGGCCGCTACACACTGCTACGGAAGGCACAATATTCAAGAACGTTCTATGCGTTTTATCGTTGAGTTTGCTGATCATTTACTACTCGATCAATGCCAATGTTAACTGTCATAAATATTGTTTATATTCTTTATTTCTACGCTGCTAATAAAACAAAACGACCTTATCACTTGTGAAGCGCTCACTTCCAGGAAACCTGCGAAGAGAGGAAATGAAATAATAATAATAGGGATAGGAATGTATGACATTTATAAAATACAGTAAGTTACAAATTCTCACAATGTTAACACTCTTTGTTAACATTGTGAGAATTTATAATTGCGATGAGAATTATCCGCAACAAATGCAAATTTTACTTTTGTTTCTCATATTAATAGAATGTGTAAAACAAAATTCTATATAGAGCCAATAGTTGCTATTTTATTAATTTTTTTATTTTGTGTTTCTTTTTTAGGGAAACTCACAAATTACGCTTTATATGGCTGGTACATAATCTGTGTTAGTTAATTATGGTTATAAAAAATAGGAAATTGCATGTTCGTAGCAATATTTCAAGATGTGTAAACTAATATGTCCGTTGGCTGGGAGCCAGAAGATTTTAGTTTCACTTTTTTAATAAGCATTTGGAAAACACACCCCTCATTGGCCTTTATTGCAGGTCTAATCACCCACGTTTATTTTCATTGATACTGGTAAGCTATTACGCGTAATAAATTATGTAATCTTTATAACCTTTTAATATAGAATCTTTTAACGAACAATGCTATTTTCTCCCGCGACCATTCATAAATCTCTCAGATCGATTATAGGTTCTATCTATCATTTCTATTTAACCAACCATTACCCGTATCTAGACTGAGTAGGTACTTACTAGTTGCTACTTTTTAAAATAGGGTTTTCCATGTTACGCATCTAATATTAAGTAAGCAGTCTTTTGTTTTTGATGTACACTATTCGTTTCCCCATAAGATTGATTCCAAACTGCACTTAGCTATTCTCATCCATTAAGAAATATGCAGTGTCGTCAAATCAAAACCAGAACATCGTTTTTTAACTGAACTCTTCTCTTTGTCTCTGAGCTGAACTCCTTGGCTTTGTCTGAAATATTTATTATTAAATTTTCTGAGTATATTTTCTTAAATTTACGAACATGTATGTATAACCTACTTTAGGGAATTCGACTCAAAATGGCCTTTTAGTAAGTAAGATATGTACATGTATACATTTTCTGGTACAAAATCGTTTTTGACGTACGTTTCTATCAATAGGTAAGCTCTGAATTAATTATTAGATTACATTACATTAAACAATTTATTATGTTATAGAAAATGTAGGCCCTGAAACATTGTAACATTTCAAAACTTTTGCTTATGAATATATTGTAACAAGTACATATAATTTTGATGCACTGATCTTTTACGTAACTGTTGAAGGAGGAAAAATCTATGCCAGTTCTCGATAGAATAACCAACGATTATGAAAGGAAAAATGAAAAAATGATCTTTTTATATCGACGTGTTTTATTTCAGAGCCATCCCCATTATATGACAACAACCATTACCACGAGGAATGTCTTCGGTGCAACTCCTGCGGGTTGAATCTAACTGGACCGAACCAGGTTAGTAAATAGTATATTTATATGTCTTACTGAGTAGTAAAGACTGCGATATTCCTAATATTAAACATCTATTTTACTATATGCATTACCGAAGCTTATACAGTATCCTTACTGATTCTTTTATACTATGCTCGCTGCGAGCGCCTGTAATTATAAAATTACTAGAAAATCTCGAGCGACGTGTGAAGTTACGCAGCGTAGAGCTTTGTCTGTGAATAGATAGAATAGATTGGCACAAACGTATAGAGAGACGTATAGAGAGTAAAAGAGAATATAAGTTCTAAATCTTTAATAAACTACACAATATCACCATGATACCAAATATACTGCGCCCAATAATATATAGCTTCCAGTACTACACATTTTGCGCTATCTCTGTATGTAGATGATGGACTATAAAAGTCTGCTAACTAACATAACGAAAATGTGATTAATATAATCATCATAATAAATTTTAATAAATAATAGAATGGTTCTCGAAAAGACAAATGTAACATTCTTTTGACAAATTAGAAATTCTTTCAACTCGGAATCGACAAACATTCGACTTCGGAACAAATAAAGAACCTAGCATTGTAATATGTAAGTGTATTATCCCTAAAAGTATAAGTCATCCAAATAATCTTAGATGGATTAATAACGTTTTCGTTGCCATAGGGGATGCGACTTATAATATTTTATTATTAATATATAAACAGAAACTCTACAGCTACAATTAAAAGGAAAATAAAATTACTCAATTTCGTTAAAATAACAAGGTCTGTTAGGGATTCGATTAGACGGAATAAAAAGAAATGCTAGATAGAGCAAGGCTAGGCCCCACTTATCTGTCGTTCCAACTAATGAAATCCATTTGCTGGAAAACAAAGATTTCCACTCATTTGGCAAAGGTTACAAGCTATACATAATATACGTAGAACAAATGTTGTTTATGCTCCACTGTAATCAATAGTCTTCAATCGAACAAATGAAGCGGATACACAAAGGAGAATTGGAGAACCTTATTACAATATATAGGTATACACTCATCCCTCTTCCCCATAGAGATAGGCAGAAACTAATGATTTGGGTACACCGGTCACGATGTTGACAAACTACTGCCTGTTAAACTGCTCTACCTCTCATATTCTCCGTAGTGAAGCAGCTCTACAAAACACACTTCTCGCACTGTTGGTGAATATTTCGTGACAAGTTACGAGCCACATTGCCTTTACTACAATCCAACATCCACATAAAACATTTATAACTTAACATCAGCACTCGGTGACAGCTAGCAATGAAGTCGAATTATAATAATAAATACATACGTGTATGATATAATCGGGGGAGACACCTCCCCAGTATCGTTTTTAAAAAGCGTTACACCAGCAGTGTTTGCGTCACAACTTCTATTTTCATCTTGACGACAATCTTTTATAGTTATAGCGTCGAA
The DNA here is from genome assembly GCA_018246895.1 of Aspitha aspitha aspitha. NCBI lineage: Eukaryota > Metazoa > Arthropoda > Insecta > Lepidoptera > Hesperiidae > Aspitha > Aspitha aspitha. Next base: position 24,508 of record DWGJ01000076.1, on the reverse strand, counting down.
ATAAAAACTTTTTGATTTTCACTTAGTAGATTTTTTCAGGAGCCCCGTACCGACCGACAATCCGAGCGTGTCGGGCGCTTGAATTTATATGTAGGTATGACTCATGTTGTTGACATGTAAACATGCAAAAATGAGTTTGTGAATTTAAATTGTAATCCTGAATTACTGTAGTGATTTTAGAAACATTAATCAAATAATTACAAGGTGATTTCAATAACTGCTCATGTAATCGAACAATCAGTTACCAGAACAATAGACACTTAAAACCTACTTATAACTATCATTTAAACACCTTTTCGACTAAATGATCAGACTTATTTATTTTAGTTTTTGAAGATTATTTGATGTATGGCGGAAGCTTGTTAATACGCTTGGTAGATACGTTGTTGTACAACATGTAGTATTCAAGGCAAGTGAAGTCCTTTAAATAAATATAAATATGTATGATAACAGAGGAACTTTAATTAGCGTATAATAGTACCAATCAAGGTTTATAAGCTTCCAAATTAGTTAACATTTGAGATGTCGGGCGTAGCGTGTTCATTACATTACAAGCTGAAACAAACTTGATTAATTACCATAACATTTCACATATTGTTTACTGATATTTGAATATATCATTTAAATCTAATTTGTATGTTATTCTTGTTGGGATACTCTTTAATTTTCAAACACTAAAATATCTATGAATGGTCATGCTAAGTAATAGTGAACAGCCCGAAGAAAATATGGTATTAGTACCGCTTTACTGAACAAATTATGGTTGTAGGTGGCTTCATAAAGTACAACTTTAAGGTTATCCTTCGCACACAAATAAATAAAACTAAAAGGATGAAATTCAGGGATGTTTCGCCGGACATACATACATAAGTAGACGTACATATATGTATATCAGGTAACGATGAAACCAATCGTGAAGGTATGTTTCACATGGTTTTAGGACATCAGATTCAAATATAATATATGCAAATAAGTTGTAGATACCGATAAGAATATTTGAATGACTAATGATTACGATTACAAAATGAGATTTTTTTTTGTAATCAGATCTAGATCGTAAATCAAAATGAATAAAAGAGTGAACTAAAATATGTATAACATAAGCAGAAACTAAACCTATAACAAAATATTTTACAAAAATGTTACAAATAATAAAAAATATAATAATAATTTCTATGCTCTGAATGTTACGGTTATAATAAATGTTACTAACATTGACACAATATTCATTTGACACACGAGGTATATTCGGGCAATGTACATATAACTTAGACTGTAGGGAATCTCTGCGGGAGAGATTTAAAAAGATCAATATAAATATGTATACCAATAGCTTTACATAAAATAAAATAAAGACTATGGCTTTGAATAATCAGCATAGCCCAAATTAAGTTTCAACTAGGAATGGCCGCAAATTAGCTTCGCCTAAATGCCGGTTCCATAAAACTAGCTATTCCTTAATTGGAATGTCGGTCAACTTATAATATAATAAAATTCGTCAAATAACTCTTACTGGCGGATTTTTTTAATCTGTATAGTAATCCGTATAGTAAAGTAAGCCTTCATATAAAAAAAAACCGAACAAATTTTGCCCACCATATCTAATTGAGGTCAATGATTATTGCTTTATTAAGTATTGAAAGTGTAAAAGTAAAAACGTGTTAGCTACGACAAATAGAGAACCAAAAAAGGTTAAATATTCAATTGGATAGTCTGCGGCGGCGATGCGGCAAATATATAGAGCCAACCAATCACTTTCATGTCACATCATAGTACTCATAACGAAAGGACGAAGTTATAATACAATTTCACTAACGCTTAATCAGTATCCTTTTAATCTTCATCGTGTCTTATGAAAGGGAGATAACCAGTATTATGATAGTTGTAATAACACTACACATCTCGATGTGTGAAATAAACATATATATAATGTGGAGCCTGCAATTCATTGAATCGTATATCGTAATGTTAAAAAGCCGAACAAGTTAGGAATGAAACCAAGCTTTTATAAAAAAAAAAATTGCATTTTTTATATTTTACACGAAGGCTTAATTGTGTAACAGGTCGATGAATAAACGTTACGCCGCTCAGATCATTTGTGCCTATTTAAGTATAGATATAGGTACATGTATATTGTTAGGCATATATAAATGTTTTAAATTATATTACGTAAGGGACCGGAAAGTACAGAGGTAGAAGCCGGTTACCCGCTCGCACTTTCCTATTCAAAAATTGAAATTCCTATCACAACCTACTGATACGAATTCATGCCTAAACATTTACAAGCTTTTACAAAAGATTAATATAAATTCAATATTGTTTGTTTTACAATAACGAAAATATCGTAAATATTATTTGAGTCAAATCGTCTGGCATTAGCAAAACGAATTTCATAACATTTTCAATATTTTACTGTGGTACGCAAACTGAATACGAACTTAACATCACTTCAGTTCTAACTTCATTTACTTTTGTTTACTTCTGGGTAAAAAACACTCTGAGCACATAAACTGCAGCACGACGTCGAGAAAAACATGTAAAAAAATGTAACGAAGTTTCATTATCCCAACCCTTCCCTTCCATGAAACCGAGCGAAATGTAAACTGTTTTCGCATTGTAAAAGTGATGAGGTCGCACCTTTGTTGTACTTGGTCAATATTGGGATGCGCTCGATAGCACCGCGCTTCATTGGGACTTATCCATTAGGTGGCATTGTAATGTAGTAATCATTCACCAAAACAAAAACATACATATGCAATTTTTCACCCAAATAAAGCGGAGCCCAATCCTTACTTACCCGTATCCTCCAGGCCGTATCATATCCGTAGATCGCATAATTGATTTATTATTTAATGAAGTCACACCAACTAAAGATATTAAATCCATTATATTACGTGGAAAAATTCCTTGGATTAAATTAAATTATCTAAATTAAAGATTGGCTCAGTATTTAAAAACATATCCAGTTCATCCAATCCGTCTATTGAATTTAAAGTATGAAACCGATCGATGTTTTAAATCGCCCTGAAGTAGTCAAAATATGCGTAACGATGGTTACCTAGGTAGGTAGGCCGGTAGCTACATACTTACGATTGGCGTAATAGGTATTACGCCAATCCCAAGTATGTGGTCCACAAAACAAGAAAAATATGTTTGTGTGATGCTGAGTGAAGTATGCCAACGTTTTGCTTAAACCTCAATTCTTTATTGCTGGACTCATACTTAGGCTCCGTCTGTCAGATTCACTTATTAGGGCGATGTTTGATGGAAAGTTGTAGATGATATCATTATAGATGATTGCACACGTGACAATGCCCCGTGCTACTTACGCAATATTAGACAGGAACTTATCCCGCTAGCGATAACAGTGTGGGGGTTGTGTGTATAGTAGACCAACGAGTAATACGTTCTGTGTGTACCCACATTGTTAGCAAGTGTAAAACAATGTGTATTTTACTAAAATTATGATAATAGAAAACCAAAGTCTAAAAACTCAGACACAAAAAACTCTTAAACTTTAAATAGTCCGTACTTTGCTATGAATCATATACTCTTACATAAAATTTAATTTTAAGCAATCAATTAATGTTTTCAAGAATCATAGAGATTGTTGCAAACAAAGCAATCAATCAATCATAAAGTCAACGTATGCACAACAGAGTGGTGAATATCGCTGTGACCGTATGACGTAGGATCGCTTATGGATTCGATACATAATGGGTAGTCAAATATACTCTGATCAATTTAGTCATGTGCAACGTGATCCAGTTACAAATAAAATAAGTAGTGCAGGTATTCCCATTCAATCGACCGTGCCATTCATACACCGTAACAAGGCCATCAATAACGCATACCCCAGGAGCTTATCACGCTTCATGGCCCTTAAATGTTCGGTTTTCAGACCTTATGTATATGGCGATATCCGCAAGAACCGTACCATTAAAATGGTAATATGTGCCACCAAATCGTTTATCGATAATACAATCGGCGGAAAGAAAGGGGCTCAATTTCAATATCAATGCACGTAAATTATAATATTAAGTCCAAAAGTGAGGTGAGTTAGCCTCCGAAACACTCCAAAACACTGAGCCTTGATGGAAATTAATCAAAGATTAATCACAATGGAAGCCCGTTACAGGGTTATTACTAGAGTAGCCAGCCATAAAAGTACGTTTACGGGAGATTGGCAATTTCGTTGCGGTGAATAAAATGTTGGATGTCAGGGGACTCAATAAATTTCACTTAATGTTAGAATGATTAATAATGATGTTTTAGTATTAGTGTAATATTTATATACAAACATTGGAGACGCGCCTGTTTCATTATTCATATTAATAAAGACAAAGCAATCGGGAGAGGGCGCGCTTCTGTTTTTCTCCATAATGTTTCCAAAGGTAGGTTCCGTTCTATTCCTTTATAAAATCCAACAATCCTACTAATATTACAAATGCGAAACTTTGTGAGTATGTATGGGTGTTTGTTACTCTTTCACGCAAATACTACTGAACCGATTACGATAAAATTTTGGTATGTAGGTAGCTGAAGACCCAGAATAATACATAGGCTACTTTTTATCCCGGAGTTCCTGAGGGATCGGGATAACACGGGAATAACGAGAATTAGTAGGACTTTGTATCCTAGAATTCTCCCGCGGTCGGTATTTAGGCGGGAAAAACTTTGTGACATACTGATTTATTCGCGTGCGAAGCCGCGGATAACAACATGTGAAATTATAAAAGTATTGATAAGATGCTGTTAATATGTATTTTAATTGGAAATCCACGATAAAACTCTTCTTATTAAAACAGGAGAACCGTGTGGAACAATAAATGGAGCGAAAAAAGTAACTGTAAATATTCATTGCTCTATAGCAAAATTAAGATCAAATCCGTAACATACTTAATTTATATGGTTTAAGATCTTTACTATTTTTTATAAGAATTTACATAATTCACATATTGAGAATACACATCTATAGGAACTAAATTAAACTATAACGTAAGGCGTACAAATAAGAATAAAAGTAAATAATTAAAAATATGTAAAATATATGTACAAAAACATAACAATTTTTAGTAGAATACTATGCAGGTGGATAGATAATTTAATGATATATTTCATTGATTGTTGCTTAATAATTCATAGGGCGCGTTAGTTAGCGCAGAATGTTTGGCGATCCTACAGTTGGTACAGTGAATGCGGTCGTCAAATCAATCACGCGTCCAGCGACTCAACAAACTAAGTAAAATAAACAAATACCTTTCTCGTGCGATTCGGTGTAGCGATGCCGATCGTGAACTTGTGAGAGAAAAGTTTTTTCTTTCACGAGTTCGCCCGCTCTAACGAAATAATTAAGATATATGCTTAGCTACTATTATTAATACAAACTTGTTCTATGACGTGAAATAAAGTTCTTTTTGTTGTTATTGATTGATGATCGGCAGATCTTTGAAAATAGATTTTGTAATCTTATATTGATAAGCTTTTGGTACAGAACTGTAGATATATTTTGTAAATCCAAAGTGATTAGAGTCACAAGTAAGGAAATATAGTACACATTTTCGTTTTTTAGAAATGGGTCTTAAGAATCTTAGCTTAGAATATTCTCGGCGTATGAAAATGTTAATGTCACGCAACCATAATTCATATTTATTAGACACCTAATACGTAATTTTTATGACATCCGCCTTAATAACGTCTATTAGAGTACATTGGAATATTATTTTTAGATCCTGGGCGTCCAACCTTCACTCGACGTCTTTCGAGTATCTCATGGGAATGTAATATCTTCCCCCGCGATGTGCTATAAAATGTAATATACGCTACATAATGCAAAATTTTGTGGGAATTCTTCAGAAACCAGTTACACAGTATGTTAACTTTTGCAACGACTGCACTATTGTCTATTACACTGCGTGACTAATTTAAAAAAACATGAAATTTCGCAAAGTGAAGATATTCTAAATAGCTTTATTCTAAATTTAAATTTGAATGACGCTGTTTTATTTCATGGGATTCGATTTTTACCATTACCAAAGAAAAATTTTTGTTACTTTAGGTATATTTTCTCATAATCAAAACTACACCAATGTATTTTGTAGTCCAATTGATAAATACTTTATTTTCCATTGTTAGATCAATCCTTTTGATACAAAAGTGAATTCAAAAGATCGATATACATATATATGCTACTGAATGTATTAAAATGATATATTATTTATATATACACCTATATCTGATCATTTGAACATACTCGTACATATGTTTCTGTAAGATTATTTCTGCTCTAAATAGAAGGAAAATTTGAAAGGAAATAAAACACCGAAGCATGTAATGGCCGATTTAATATTGACAGCTGTTATCTGTCAATAATGTATCTGTAGTCAGAAATGTTGACGTTCAACATCGCACTTAATATCCGGCGAAGGCTCGTTTTTACGCGATAAGGCAAATAACTGAAAACGGTTTAAATATTTTCATCGTTACAATATACTTACAATGAAAAAATTTAGGCACCAGATCAATTTGTGTCTCTTGCTGAAATGATAATTCATCATTTTATAAAAAGCATTAACACGAATAACTAGGCAAAAGAAATCCCGAATATTAAATCTCGGAATAAGTCACGTCACTATAGGCCAAAAAGTGACATAACAAAATGAAACAACATTAGTTATTTATGAATAACCCTGTGATATAAAAGTGATACGGTTTCCTATTATACATTGAAATATCTATTGTTTCTATCAAGACATTCGGGAGGATATGAGTACCTAACGGTACATTAACGAAATATTTATACCCCGTAAGACGAGGGTTGACATATTAAGAATCGTATGTTAGCAAGGGTATTAACAATACGCATTTGGAGTACTCCAAAGGGAGATGTTTTGTCAGTTATCGTAAAAATAAACGACGTAGTTTTATTCCAATGTGATTAGCAGTGATATGTTTTATTACATTTTTTAAAATATAAAATCCCTAACAACAATAAAAATGTTAATTGGAACAATTCCCACACGGCTAACTGACTTCAAATTAGGTAATTAAATGTTACGTTTTGTGGTAGCTGAAATGCTGATAAAATTACATAGGTATGTACATACGATATAATTCACAAACACATTTGTATTTTAATTACACCTAAACACAGAACAAACAAATGTGCTCATTATACAAATTTTTGTCCAAGATGTGAATTGAACCCGTTCCGTTATAGCTAGTCGTGGATCTAACCAATTGACTTCAATTATATAAAATCCAATGGTAGCGTTGTCTCTGCTGTATTTTATAAATAATAATAACAATTCATTCAGGTTGCGATATAATTATACGTTACTCTCACTACCATGAAACACCGCAGATTACACGGCAAGCGGTGTAGCTTATCGAGATCATTACTGTCATGCTACAAATCTAAGGAAAACATTCCGCTCTAGCTACATATGTCCGCTTTAATATCATAAATAAAATAAATTCAATTTTCCAAGGTCTTCTTGGCGTAGTAAAAAAGGATTTTGCCGAAACACGACAGTATAATCAGTACGATCTCATTTAGATTGGAACCGATATGCCGACCTTGCCGAAAAATTGAGGATACGTCAGCATTCGCGATAGGACTGCGACAGACAATGTATTTCAACAAATCGATCAAACTTCAGTAGATAGTACCGACTTGACAGGTTCACCGTTCATGTAACGTCATTGCCCTACATATAGGGATATTTCTTTCTCGTAACTTGGGTGCAAAACTTTTACATCGCACCGCTGGGCAAACGTGAGGTGAAGTGTATTATGGTAATTGAGAAGATTATCAATTTAAGAGAAGGGTTGTTTATTTTAAATATATGTATATCTCAAATAGGCACAATAGATTATTTGTTTTCCTACTGCTGTCGGAAGATAAAAAAAACTCAACAGAATCAATGGATTTTCATTAAAAAATGTACATTACAAAAAGCGGACAACTGTTGAAAGTTTGAATTAAAAGTGTCGAGAACAACCACTGAGGGAAAGTAATAGAAAATACATTTTCCGGTACGCTTCTAGTGCGTTACTTTGTACAGGACCGTACATGCTTGACAATATACTGTACTATACTATAGTATTCGAATGTACTATTAATAATCTTATTAACCAGTACTTACGTACATGTTTTCTAACAGACGGGTTTCGTCCCAATCCATATTAACTCGTCCAGATTGGGGTGCGTTTTGTTCTGACTTCAGCCATTTCACGTTTATAGTATGTCCACGCTGAGCAACGAAACGGTTTTGAATGCAACTTAATATTTTTTTTACCATTACATTACTACATCTTTGTCTGTTTTTTACAATTTTGTAATCATCACAATTCCTAAGGATGTGCAGGTAGGTAAAAGTACGTTTAAGTAGAGTTCAAAAAACCTCAGCAAAGTGTCTTAGTATAAATTAGAAGTGCCAATACTTGTACGAGTAGTAGTAAAATAAGTGTGCGTAATAGAAATTGCACTGCAGAAAATGAAATGAAGTGTATCGTAATGTCGCTACTTTTGTGTATACATACATACTCGTATATGCACCTTAGTCTAAATAATCTGTATAAAGTACACTGGAAAAATGTATTTGAAGCATCGCGACTGGTTTCAAAAGACTGCATTAAATTTCCCCCACGTAAACAAAGGACTTTAGATATTTAAGGTCTTCAGAGCCAAGTTCTTTGTAAGGAATTCATTTAATCTCCACTGAAGGTTCAAAGGCAAATATAATATGAATTAGAAGGTTGTCTTGGCATTCCTGGCGGTATTCTATTTGATTAATTATTACGAAGTGACTTTATGACGCTTTTAAAGTTATTTTATACGAAGATGGGTTTTTATTATGTTGTACTAAATGAGAAATAGGATTAAAAGAACTGATATCTTACACAAATAGACCGCAATGAAACTTATACACTCCTGACCAGCTATGTATGTGTACCTCGATTTCGAAGATCGTATTTTTCAAAAGATATATATTTTTAAGTGTAAAATGTTTTGTCATTTTATTTTCACTAATTGCTTTTTGTGAGGTTTACAATTTTGCGCTACTTACTAAAAGTGGTATTAACGCTAAAGATTAATTTGAATTTCTACGCTACTAATGTATGTTTTGAAGTGGTCACTTTTTTGGTACCTGAATAGACCATTTATTGTACGATATGGTATGCCTCAATTGAGAGAATCGATTGTGTCAACAGAAACGAGCTCGCCGCTTCAAGAACCAGATCCTGTGCGACCTGCACTTCGCGGACGTGGCGCTCATGGAGTGCAGCGACTTCATGCAACAGCTCCGAAGCTTCAAACCCCAGTCGCTGGGCTGCGCCGTCGCCAGGCGCAAATCTTCCACTACGCTCATATTCCCCCTACCTCCACAAGCGTGTTCAGGTAGACTTCCATACTTTTTTAAAATCAATCCAATTGGGTTTATATTTATGTAGCTTAGCATTTATTGATAGATATTTATGCATCAGATGTATTATAAATTTATGAAATACCATTAATTTCAAATCGCCCCATTCGCCTTATATCTATGAAAAACTCTTATAATTTAATTCGTATTCGTTTGACTATTGCTCTGTATACTTTTCACACGTCATTTCCAAATCATTTACTGAGCTATTATGTCTGCATATTTGCACATGCGTAAGTATAGAGCTGATATTTCGTTTTCTTCTTTTAAGAGCCTACCCTTTACTAGTTATCCTGCTATAGGTACTAAGCGTGAGTAACAAAACATGTAGAATATTTTCTTACTACCATTATTTTCTATTGCGGAGTTGTTGTGGTTCTTGTAAAGATACTTTTATATATTAAGTCCCCCTATTACCCAGAGACCCTTGTTTGCGAGAAAATCTGAATAAGTATTTTTGCTATGAAAATTGAGATAAGATGGAAAATTACTTTTCTAAAAGAGGAACTATACTTCTTTAGGATTGTAACTATCTGCTTCCTTTTGCACTGGATGTACCAAGAGCCAAATGAACGAGGGTTATTTTCATTTAAATACAAAACTGTTAAACGTTCGTCTTTATCTTTAACATCTTTCTAATTGGGCTTCAATTGTGAAAAAACTGTCACAATGTTAATATTGCAGACCTATTCGAAAGAATAAATATGAGAATTCGTATTCTTAAGATATGAGAATGTTATAAGGCTAGCAGCTCTATTAACTTTGTCGCATCGGCGCATACGAGTACAACTCTGAAAAATATTGAACAAACCGCTGTGATACGCCAGTTTAGCGCAAATTATAATCGTTTTAACGAGTTATATATGTATTTAGCATTTTTTTTTTAAGTTTTAAGCTACACATGTCCTACAAACTCAGAATAGTTTATTTCATTCGAAATTCTAATATACCTGGGTTGTTGTCATTGCATATTCATAATGTATACATATAAGAATGTAATATATATAAATTATACACGTTTTATAGACATTTATCACACACGTCTGGATGAAATTTATCTAAATAAGCTAGGTGTCTATGATATGATAGTCAAGTACATTGTTAATGAAGAGCAAAAATACAAACTTTTTATACATGTATCTTTAACACAAAGCAGTATATTTTAGTAGGTACTAACAATTTGTAATCTGGGTTAAGGCCCACCTTCCAATCTCCCGGTTAATTGACAAGATTAAACGCATCAACCATTCTCTTCTGTCCATTAAAACAGTTTCTAACTCACAGAACGGAATAATTACATTCAGTTTTACTGTCATTTAAATGAAGATTTCGCCCGACGCTTGCGGCAAAATTAGTGCTCAGTTAACGAGATTATTCTAACTTAACCTACATCGCGCGGCTTTGTCTGCGTTTGATCAATCATAAATTGACATTTTAAAACAAAATAAATTGTTTACATCTACATATATATACTAAAAATAAAAAGATTTTATATAATGACTTTTTTAAACTTAACACACAACCTCGTCTTCGCTACGCCGTAGCGATTTGTTCGAGTTTTAACCTGTTTCTTAAAAGTTTACAGTAAATATTCCTAAAACATCGGTTCAATGGCCGGTATGGCAGTGGTCTAATCGGTCAATGTCGTTTACGTATACGGATAATTCAATACAATATCTTATAATACAAGAGGTCAAACAGTCCCACTATACGTTTATATATTGATGGACTTAATGTTATGTAAAGTACTCGAAAAGTTGAAGACAAAACGTCGGCTTTATCTTAAAGATAGTTTATCAGTTATAGAATCGAAAAATACATTTTGATTCAATACTTAATAAAGCCGAAGTTGAAGGACCAAAGGTTTTCTATTCAAATGCATTTATTTTTATACACTTAATTTTTATAATCAGCCATATACTTAGTACATTATTGCTACTCGATACTCGTAAAACCGTGCAGTTATATCATCCTGATAGCTTTATGGATTACTTTCCTTATTACTACCCGTAAAAAGGGGTCGTATTAAACAACAACATGCTTTTAGAAACACGTTTCAGTGTACGACTTTCGGATGGTATTAATCCTATTTATTTTATCCAAACCACATCTATAAACGAATCAAAAGCTTTCGTATAGCGCTACACACAAAACCAAATTGGATAGCAACTCCCCTCAGATTCGGTTGTCACGAGTACCTGCCCGAACCCACTCATGCCTGCACACTACAATGTATAGAAATATTTCGATGGCCATAGTACCTACATGATATTATTTGTGAATTATTATTACACCCTCCATCCATTCGCTCTTCTTAAATAACAAACGAAAAATAAAGTAAATGATACCTATTCTTATAATTTTACAATTTCGTAACAGCAATATTGACTGAACAAGTTTTTCATATGAGATCTCTTGATATTATAAAAGAATTTATTGAAGCATCACAGAATATGAAAATAATATTCATCTAGATAATTTAAAAAATTTGAGAAAGTTAGTTCTAATATTCACATTTTCAACAGAAATCCATTGACATTGTTTAATTAAGAATTTTAGGATTTTGCTGTGTTTTGTTGTTGGTATACATACGACATATAATTTAATAAGTATCTCTAAATAATCTGATTCAGACTTCAGGTATTCAGGTAGACAGAGCCCCGTTGGTTGCATTGTGCCTCAACCCGTGTCGACGGCAGCTACTCAATAACTGTCACCCTAAAATGGAATAAACGTGTTCAATGCGGCCGCGGCAGTATTGTTACACGGTCCGCGTCGGGTGAATTGGATATTTACGTCAACGTTGCCACGATTGTTGTTTAACCAATTTACCGCTTAACTGTTTAACGGCCGCTAAAAGCTTTCCTCCGGGGGTACAGCGGGCATTAGACGTTCATTACTGTCTCCGTCCATCAACGTCTATCGAAGGGCTCCGGGTTCGGCGGGCGATACCGCCCGGGTTCGGCATCCGTGAAATGAAATGCAAGGAAACTCAATTTCCCGTTGTTTCCCGGTTAGATCGATCAAATCCCGCGACCGGCGCAGAGGTAAAAACTTTGTAAAGCGCCCGCGTCACGCTCTCACTCCGGAAGGACTCGCATACATAGGTAAGGTCCCTTTATAAAATATTTAAGCCTCGTTATTCTCTGAAGGGATCCTTTGTCAATTGCGCGGAGTTTGTATATTGTCAACATTTATTTATTGGAATATTGTCAAAATACCCAGAATTATGCCATAGTAACTTCAAGTTACCCAAAGTAAGTATTAGTGCGAGAACTATAGTACATTTAGCAAAATCACCCTTAGTATTTTTAACGTCTATATGAACTTCCAGTATCTATACCGGTATATGTTAGTAAAGATAATTTCTTTAGAACTCAACTATAATGTAGACCATGCAGTCAAAATAAAGTTTTCGTTTTAAGATTCGCAGTTAATCAGAACCCTTTCCATTTTTTTCTATTGGTGCATATGTAAAGTGCTCTCTTAAAAATTATTCTACTGTATTCTCCTTAATCAATAAAACATACTGATTGTTACTGAATTCATATTCAAATTTAATAAAATAATCAGTACTCTATAAAAACGTTTCTAAAACAAATATTTCAACATATACGAGTACCTACACTTTACATCACCCAACATTTGTTCATTGAACTCGAACGGAAAACTCAGATCGTCTCAATGTTTAGCAAAACCCCTGGCTGATATAAGATCGATAAAAATTTAACTTCTATGATAAGTATGTAGGTAGCTTAAAACATTTATAGTTGTGAAAAGTGAAAAATGGACAATTGCGTAAATTCATCAAATAAAAGTGATAAGTCCATGCGCTTGTTTTTATTATTTGTGTAGGCATATCTGTACAATTTAATAACAGTTGATAACTACATTACGATACAACGCGTAACCCACTAACCCATAATATAGAGCTATGTACCTGCGTGGTGACGTGGATCCTACAAGCATGTCATTCAACAAACCCTTTGTCATACTCCGGAAAATAGGCTTTTACATTTTTTTGTATATCAAATGTATACCTACTCGCCAAAAAGTAGGACATAAAAATCTTATTACTATTAAGCTAATGGCAAATGTCAAATTGCGTGTATTTCTAGTATGCTCTATTTACTTTATTATTATACTTCGTTATTCTCTGGAACTCACAGATTCTAGGCTGTGAAAGTTAGTGTCGTACACTACGTAATACGTGTTCCAGTAATAATTAAAAATGTTTATTGGCCTAAAGAATATAAATAAATAATAAGATACGTATAGCGATTAATGTTTTTTCCTCTTAATATTTTCTATGTTAGATATACTATGTATCGAGGCAAATATATAGTGTAAATATAATAAATGTAAATAAATAAATATGTTTTTAACTACGCCTAAAAGTCCACTCAAACTTTCAAATAGCTATCAATCTGAAATTTTTGCAACCCTTTTTTGTTTGCTGCACAGGAATCTCCCCTCATGGTGATAACCCTTGAAGCCGCTGTCTATATTTTTATTCTGTATCTCTTGGTAAATAGACGTTTTGGAACATATTTTGTGTCTAGAAAACACAATAATTCCATAAACTTTTATTCATCATTTACTGACTCCTTAATAATTGTAAGACGAAATCTAATACTAATTCATAAACTGGTTTATTAAACAGGAACGAAATCGACTGATCAAGTATTCATGTAAACATTAATATCGTATTAAATTCTTTAAAAGCTGTCAATACATTGTTTTATTCCAATTAAAAAAGTTATACAGAATATATTCATTTATCGTAATTAGCAACTCGAATCTTAATTTATTTTAATCTCATCATCGCGCAGAATCGTCGGTACTTATCTTTGAATACGGGGTTGCGTAACTGAGTTATAACTCGTAACTCAATTTATACTATAAATTCCTTTTTAATCCTTTAATTTTTAGGTGGATTGCTGACAGAGATTATGACTTAATTTATTCTGTTACTTCCAAGCATTTGTCAACGTAGATGTTAAATGTGAATCTAATGTGACGTAACAAACAAATAGTTATGGTACAGTACAGGATTTTTAATGTTGTTCATTCCCAGGCATAAGAATGTATATATCTTGAATATGAATATATCTTTTATACTTTTTACAAATTTGACATGAAATAATAAATTACATAATTATGTATTTTTTGAAGATTAATTGTTAATAAAACTACGCCATCATATAAATGTCAATGAAGAGGAACAAAGCCTAAATATTATTAAGCGTAAAATATTTACGAACTTTAAATAAATATGCGCAATGTCAAGTATAAAGTTCTCTAGTAGATATGTGTGACAAGGTAAATAATAGGAGGAACAAATATAGTAATACGACATTTTTTGTTTAAATATGAATATGAGGGAGTTGTTTAGCGGTAACGCAACTTCCCTTTTAGGAGTAGGGACAGAGTCTTAACAACAAGAAGACGAATAAAAATACCTTAAATGATTACCTTAGTCCCTTCTTCCAATAAAATTATTATTTCAAGGAACATATTAACTTCTAACGTACTTCGCATATTGTTTGGTTTCCCTACAGCGAATTTATTGAGAGCGATAAGACTGTTACTTGTAGGTATTTCATATTTAGCGAAAGACTCATGAATAAAAAACAAAAAATTATGAATACCAACAGAAAATTTTAAGGGCCACGTGAAAAGTTCAATCTCTACCCGGGCTGACATGTGACGGCTTAACTTGGATATTTTGGGGCCGAATTTCACTTGTCTGTATTGTACATGACATGCCATCCATGAGACAAGGAACCCCAGTATGGGTCTTTCAAAGTCACTGTATTATTTATTTACTTTTAAAAAGAAATTCGGTGTGCTAAAATTGTCCTGATACTTTGATTCCACTATATACTCTCCTAAACCATAGGGAACCGGAAATAACCGGAACGGGAAATAACCGGAAATTGTTTTAGCACCACCCTGTTTTCCGGGACATTTGTGACCCTCATCCCTTTATGTTACCGTAACGTGGAATCTCTAAGAACAACATTAATTTAAATACAACAGGTACATACATAAATATTTGTAGGAATTTGTATTTACAGGTTATTTATCAATTTTGAAACGTTGTGTAAAATAACATTAAATATTTCCCGAGAAAACGTTCTGATATATTTATCAGTAGAAGTGATTATTAATATTCATTACATTAATGTATTATTTATTTCGATAAACAAAAAAAAATTGTAAAAAAAACACTACTAAGTGTATATCGATTACATGTAGGTATGTTTCACTGTTCTCTTGCTTATTATGAGTCAGTATCAAATATCATAGTGCGCATTATATAAGGTGTTTCGCCCTAGTATTTTATTTTGTGAGCGTAATAAATTTGAAACCCCCTCCGACAATATGGAAGAAGTTCGGCACTTTGTGGCAACACCTGCGTGTATGTAAGTTCAGAACATACATATACAATAGTACATTTGATGATACCTGACGGTTTAACTTACATTTTTAGTAGGTACTGAATTAAGTGTATCTACCCTTTTTTAGTTTTTAGAATGCTAAACTCGGCAAAACATATATAAACGCTAAGTAACCGTCAGGGGTAAATACAAGTGTTACAAACGGTTCTGCAATCGGCGATTACAGAACCGTCATTGTGTTCCAGTTATTTTGCCTGTCTTTGGCATATATCTTGCAATATTTTGAAATTGAGAAGGAATCGAAGGTATACCGGTGTCCACCGCAGGGATATAAATAAAAAACCATTAACATAAAAACCCTTTTATCTATTCTTACCTCACATTTATAAAGGTAGGCCGCGAAGGAAATGCAATATCAAATTAAAATCCACGGGAACAGTGCCACCGTTTCGTTTGCGGAAATCCAAAACACATATTGAAATATTAATTAAACCTTCACATGGAATGATAAAGCACGTAATCCAAAAAAGCTCAAGCTCAACAATCCCTCTGTCGCTTATCTGTAATTTTATTGTTTGTTATAGGAAATTTTATTCATACTGATGGAATTTTTACTTTTTGCGCTAAACATAAATAAATAACTGGGAACAATTCCACACACGGCCGTCTGATCCCAAATTAGGCAATTTAATGCCTGTATTATGGTTACCGAACAGGTGATAAACATACATATATACATACGTTATAGTACTTATATGGATATTTTTATTACGCCCAAACACAGTACAAACAAATGTGCTCATCACTCAAATGTTTGTCCTGGGTGGGAATCGAACCCACGAACTCCAGGTTTGCAGTCAGGATCTCTAACCACTCAACCAAAAGGCCAGTCAAAATCAAATTTATTGGTAGCTAATTAAAGAGAACGAGTATTTAAAATTGTGCTTGCGTGTCACTTTGCGTTGAATGGAAATTGGATACTTGAAAACTGCTATATTTTAGCACATACACATGGAGAAGTACTTATTTAAGATGATATTTGAAATTGCCAACAAATGCATGTTATATAAATTATATTCGCCTACTATATGTCCATTAACAAAGTTAAAGTAAGCCTAAAACAATTATATAATAAAGTATTTTAATTTTGTAGGAAATTACCAAATTGTCCAATCTTTTGTATAATAGAAGCATAAACATTTTTTACTTCTCAATGATCTTATCCATAAAATTTATCTCAGTCAAACAATAATATTATCACCATTTCACTGTCAAAGAATTCAAAGTTCGAGTCTAGTTTATTATAGGGCTGTCACTTTCGAGGCACCAAATGAAAACTCTTCCCATGGAGCAGGATTCATATTTCCTTTGTGTCCTTTGACAAAGGACCGCACATGTTAGGTTCCTTTCTCTTCATGACGATCTCCTCAAGAAAGCCTTGTTTGGTAATTTGCAGCTTCCTTATTTGTAAAGGCCCAAATTAGTTGTGTGATTGTTTAGGTCCACTTTGAAAATACGCATTTAAAAGTTTTATTTCATTTATGCATTATTAATGTCATTTGTCATATTAATGCATATTAGTACATATAAATCATAATAATTTTAATGAAATGTCAATTTTCAATTGTACTAAAATTTTTGGACTGTAAACATTACACAAAAGGACAGTAAAATATCTGTTTGTGTTCTAATTAATAATCCCAAAATTCACAAAGTATATTTGGAAAATGGATAGATTGCAGAAAAATGTACGCTTAATGTTTACTTACACTCTATTGTAGAAATCCATACCAACTGTTCATTCATACCAACCAACTGCACATTCAGGGGCTACAACTTTCTCTTTTCTCAGCATGCCATCTTGCTTCCTACGCTTCCTATTCTAAATTATGATATAAAGAAAGAAGAAAGAAGAACAGGAGACAAATTCGTCAGAAGGAAGAAATAACGTAAGAGACTTCGTCGCACTCTAAGTATGAACACCAAGCGTATTGCACAAGTTTGGTGTTCTACCTTACAGTGGACCGCAGTCTTTGCTGCATCATTAGAAGATAAATTACAAAAGTCGTCTTACAGGAAAAACGTAGTCATCCAGGTGAACGTAATTTTGTTGGCGACATCATTGCACGTCCACTAGAAATTAGAAATATTTCACTAAATCATAATTTGTTCCCATGCTCATTGCCGTTGGAATTTAAACCATAGTAACAATAAGCACACGTTCCACTAAGCGAATATTCTGTATATATGTATATCTTTGATGGCTATGGCCTAATAACAACGTAAATAAAAAATACTGTTTAAAACAGTAATATGATATAAAAACATCGATGAAAATGAGTAACATCTCGTATGGAATAAATGGAAAAGGAAAAAATTACTAATTGCGAGCTACATCTAACGCATTTTCCGATTGAAATATTCCATATCTGCAATCCAAGCATGTTCAATCTCCATCTTTATATAAAATATTTAAAGTGTAAGCAAATGTTGATTTTGAACTAACATTTCGCATCCATAAAATATTCAGGACAGATCCCCCCGGTGTTTGGATGTAGTAGAAAAATTATATGTAAAGTGATAAATAGGTATTTTTAACATGATAGTAATTGAAAACAGCTAAGCAGACTAAAACGAGCAAAAGATTTAATAAACAATAATAAATAAATGTTTTTATCTTACAATTGGCCAAGCGGTTTGCCCGTGACAGCGTAATAGACAGACATATAGATAGAGTTACTTTCACATTTACGATATTATGTAGTATGAATATGTACTGAATTTATTTAAAATAATTGCCCAATCTTTCCAACTTAGAGCCTTACGTCTAAGCGAATATTCTCACAACTAAGGGATCAAGATCTTAGGAAATGTTCACGTTTTAATCAAAGTTTAATAGCCTTAAAATGCTGTGCTAAGCTTAATTGGTCGTATACTAATCCGTAAAAAGAACTGCGTATTCCCTGTTGTATAATGGCATTTTCCTTTCGCATTTTCGTCATTTTACCGGACAGAGGATCGAAAAAGGTCGGCTTGTAAATATTTTATTTAGGGCTAGCCCCTTACAATTCCCCGTGCTGGTTTCACGAACGCGAAATATTACGATAACGGATGTTGGGGATATTAAAACTAAAATTAACTGCGTTGATATTTATTACACACGATGATACGACGATATTTTAGATGCTAAAGACACCCTTGTTTAGGGATGAATGGCGAAAATACCTCCGCTGCATCTATTTCTAGAGCTATGAACATTAACGTAGAGGTAACCGGAGAAGTATCACCGCCACACCTACATATTTCTGCCGTTAAGCAGTTGTTTCAACTGTGTTTCGATCCGAAGGGTGTGATTGCCCGTCCACTTGTATACCAGAGGCGACCACCTTAGTCCTCAAGAGTAGCAACGCATGTGTGACCGACTTCCGATAGGGTAACTACTAACGCTTACTAACTGCACCTACTAACACATACTAACTGGGCTAATATCACTAACAGCCTCTTTCCTGCAGTCTTATTACTAATGAATACTCACCAACATTCATATTAACATCTTATACTAACTGAATTCACACTAACAGTCCCTACAGCCCTGTCAGGAGTCGGTTACAGATGTCCACTTGTGACTACTGCCTGCTCGTTTGCTACGCTATTCCAATAAAAAAATTACTCAGTGAAAGGGTTGGAAAAAGATATCTATACAGTTGTCTAATTGTGTATGTCTGAGTCTGTCTTTACCTAGTGTTAGGTCACTAGGACCGCTGGTCGATCTACAAGTGCGGAGGGTTTGCATTAGTTGAAGGGTTATAAGCTCACGCCGCAAATAACGCATGACGCAACCGTCAGCCGCCTCCCGAAGCCTGCTATTACTCGTTCAAATAAATTAAATCGTTGTAAATTGACGTGGATTAAACCCGATCGCTCGGGTACTCGTATTAAACATTCCGTGGTCATGAATTTTTCGTCTATGTTTTTGTAACCCTAATATATTTTAGCGCTCGCGATAATTTAGGGTTAAAACGGGGATTTTGTTGGTGATTTATTTGTTGTTTTAGTGCTTTTCAATAATTAATTGATGGAAAACGTCAATTTTGATGGATGGTGTTAGTTAGTGTACAGTAGTAGTTTAGTAAACAGTTTCATATGAAAATTTTGCGTTGTTACATAATATTAGCTGATCAAATAGGTCAGATAAAGATAAGTAATAAGTCTTTGAAATAGTTTTGTATGTAAGAAGAGAATAATTAATGTGGAAGAAGCTAGTTAGGTCCGTATGGATAGATAATTGGCGCTTGCTGCTCTCTGCCTACCCCTTAGAGACTTGACGTCATGAGAATATATAAAACATCAGTTTATCAACATTAAAGTAAGCTTCAGTCTTTCGTAGTTTCTTGGATTAAAATACAATGCATACCATGTTACCTATTTAAAGTTTTGAATTTTCAATAGCACTTCTTAATAATATTGTATCTTCAGATAAAACAGAGTACGACAAATGAATTGACTGATCCGTAGGTCCAGTGGCTTTCATTCTCCCTCCTTACTGGTAGTTATGATAACACGAGTGATTGCTCTCTCTGGGTGTGGAATTATGAACATAGGTATATATTTAGAAATGTATGCAGTTAAGTGAAAAGTAACAAAGTGAAAAGTTACTAATTAGTTGGTGTGTTCGTTCTATCAATGTTATATTATTATTACACAAATATATTTAAAATAACGATGATACATCACCTTCATAATAACGTATCTATCGTTCATAGGTTGATCGCAAAGTTCGTGATAGCCATTGAACTAAACTCGAAACTTTTAATTAAATTCATCTACACTAAGGTTTTAATCAATGTTACACACGTTCATCAATATGATCCATGAACGTAGTTCTAAATACGAATTTAAGTTTATTGATAAACTTTTTGAAGTAATCATTTTTGTGAAATAGTAAGTAGTAGCAGTTTTTGAAGTAAGCGGTGATAGCCGCAGTGCTTGCGATTTGTAACGTCCATTCCGACTGTCTGGAGTTCAAATCCTAGCATCTGCGTCTAATTTTGTAAATAGACACTCGATAAGAGGCGAGGCACGAAAATATATAATAATTCTAGCCGTATTTCAATTTTCCAATTTGTTCTAGCCACCATCTAAGCCTTCTTAGAATCTCAAACACTAATATTTAAGTTTTAAACTTTTGATTTTCTTCTTAATTGACGACGCACTCAGTAGATTATACTTGAAATCGGGCTCTTGGTTCAGTGGTTAGAGGCCCTCACTCCTAACCGGAGGTCAAGGATTCCATACCCACCCATTCCTGCTTAGACTTGACGTGCTTCTTCATGCATAACTCTTTTCATTTATTCTTCTTAATTTCTTCTTTTCTTTTTTTTATCTTAAAATACGACAATGACTATTTTAACGTTATTCGAGGTAATTTATTGCTTTTCATTAAGCATTCATATTAATTTTGTGAACAAGTTAATAAATAACGGAAGCGAATGAGTTGGCATAGTAATTTTGTACCCATAAAGCACATCCCACAATACACAATGGACACGAAATTAATGATAACACACAATCGACGATATCGTTACAACAACGTGATGTCATTGTTAAATCCGACTATTGTATTTCGGAACATACCATATTGCACTATGGATATACAGTTTAATGAACTAATCAATCACATTTGGCAATGACGTTTTTCATGTGGTATACTAGTAAGTGGCATAAGTGGCATTATCCTCTATGGATTACTGTATTGATAAGACTGTTTGTAATATAACGTTTAGTTTATTAGTATTCTATATACAAAGTATTTTATTATTAAACATTTTGGTCGATAAAGTATTAAAGCACTTTTTAGAAATATGTTCACTGAAATTTCAATTATATTGCGAATCAAAACCACATAAAATGTAGTGAGTCGCTGAAATCCTCGACATTTACGGTACAAAAATAATTTATCAATCTGGACGACATGCCACGATTTACAGTGGAATAATTTGCATCATTGCTGTTGGTAGTGCGTATAGACCTTAATTTACATTATACCCTGGTTGGCTGGCGCCTGTCAGTTGCAATGGACTACCGCTTCCGGTTCGCGAAACTTCACTGATCTGTGATATAAAATTACGTTCAGGATCGCGTTCGTTCGTTTTCATATCTCCTATTTTTACAATATCCGACAAAGGGAATACTGACGTTAAAAAAGAGAAGAAAAGATAACATATCCAGATGTAAATTTACAAAAATACGTGCTTTGTAGGTTAGACAAGGGTTATTCGGATATTTTATATCAATTTGAGCATAAGAATTCTTTTTATTTTGTTTTACCATCAGTTTCTATGTATTCGGTATGTAATAAAAAAAAACATAGGCGTTTAATAATACTATTAATTACCACAACAAATTTTTGCAGTACAATGCCGGTTCGCGCTACTCGTTAGAAAAATAACGCTTGTCTGAAAACCTGTAATCGTAGCTTACTACGGCACAAACTGTAAAGTCCTTTTAGGTTAGTCCTATTAAATTTTTGTATCTTTTTCTCTTCTTTTTTATCTTTGTTAATGTCTACTAAACGAAAAGTACTTTCTCTTCCTATCTTTTTAATTTTCGTAATTAATGGCACCGTCGTTTCGGGTGTCCACCTTTCCAAGTACACTTCTGATACTTTGAAGTAATAAATGATTCGTCATTCCTATTTGAATATTATTCTCATAAAAGCTAACAAGGTTTTTACAAAAAATGTAACAAATTGCCCTTAACATTTGCCATTTACGTCGTTCCGTTAAGAAAATTCAAAGGTTATTCTCGTTGGTGATTGACGTAACTTATTAAGATTTCATTATTTCCATAATGAAATGTAAGATTGTTAATTGAAAAAAAAAACGTTGAATGGAACGTAATTTTACGAGTATATTCGTAACAATCATTCATTTGGTAGTCAGTGGCCGTGAGTTTGTACTTAGAAAATAAATATATTTTTGGTAATAAAATGTCTTCAAAGAATTACCATTGAGGCAAATTTAAAATTGTCGTGTTTCGTAGTTCGTATAGATACAGGGTCTTTATAGATTACCGCAGGCCTTTCTGTTTGTTTATTCGGGGTAATATTTTGAAGCGCTCAGATTATTTTGATGGGACTTTGACTGTAGGATAGAGGGTCTTACAGGGCAAGACAATGGATACTTTTTACAACGATAATAATGGTTCTTGCGTGAGAATTGGAAAGGCCATGAAAATGAGACAAATTCCAATTTACTGATAATCTCTAAATATCTTTCTCTTTTAATGTGAATACTGTCGGGTATACGCTAGCCAATAGTAACATTCCTATTACAAAATAAAGGCACGCTTAAGAGAAATATATGACTCACAAGATACATAGCACCGAATAAAATATTGTCGATTGTCATTTCGGTGGCCATTAATCCCGCAATTACGGTTGAGCGTGCAATTTGCTCACTGCACGCGTAATCGCTTAGGAATTCGCGCGATTCAGCGGTCAAAGCAACCACGCGTGACTACGCAAATGTGACGTCATCGATATAATCGTGACTAATTTTAAGAAAAAAAAACATCTCATTACAAAAGCTTAACAAATTGATTGATTTAGGCATCAATCGATAGATCAAGTATGAATAATACATCATTACATGTTGTAATAAAGTCGGATTTTTTCTCCTTTAGTCGAACGAACTGCCATTGATTGAAACAGTGTACTGTGCAGAGACCCTTTACGCCAGTTCGTTTTACTAAACTCCTTTGCGCACAAAACGTAGTCAATTCAAACAGAGGAAAGGAATTATGTCAGATTTACCAACAAAACGTGTTGAATCTTTTCGATCGCTAAATTGTTATACATAATTAATTCTAACTGCTTTGTTGTTTCGGGCTTAGCATAATTTAATTTAAAGAAATACGATTCACAATAGGTACCGTCAAGTGTTTAATTTATTGTTTTTAATATGCATTATATAAAGGTCAGACGAGGCTGCCTTCATAATAAACATAATGAAGTAAAGAAGTCTGAGATTAAGTAGCTTAAGCCTG
Organism: Aspitha aspitha aspitha; assembly: GCA_018246895.1. NCBI lineage: Eukaryota > Metazoa > Arthropoda > Insecta > Lepidoptera > Hesperiidae > Aspitha > Aspitha aspitha. The sequence continues at coordinate 630 of DWGJ01000076.1, read as the reverse complement.
GTGGTTTGAGAACCAGCTTCTCACTATGTGGGGTCTGGGTTCAAATTGTGGCGTGCACCACTGACTTATTACGTGCATTTAGAAACTTAAAATAATATATGTATTAGGGTCGGCCCACTTCTGACGGAATATGCCTCCGACGGAACAGACGAAGTATGCTCGACGCACTAACGCATCATTATTATATATTTGTCTGTTCTGGCGTTACGCGACCGATAATACGCGACGCATATTCCCTCAGATGTAGGCCGACCCTTATTCACTATAACGATGAAAGGAAACATCGTGAGGAAACCTTAGAGATGTTATAAGGTACATAATAGTTTCTGAGGAATGTGTAGTTCACCAATCCGCACTTGGCCTAGGGCCTATTATCTAAATAAATAATAATAATAAATAAATAACTGTGGTCAATTACACACACAGCTGTCTTATCCCAAATAAGGCAATTAATGCCTGTGTTATGGTGACCGGACAGCTGATAAACATACCTATATACATACAATATAGGTAGTACTGATATAGATATTTTTATTACGCCCTGACACAGAAAAAACAAATGTGCTCATCACACAAATGTTTGTCCTGGGTGGAAATCGAACCCACGACCTCCGGTTTTGCAGTCAGGGT
>DWGJ01000075.1:0-48028 GCA_018246895.1 Aspitha aspitha aspitha | reverse complement strand
GGGGAGTCAAGAGCCTCCGAAACCGGCGTGTATGCATGAAGAGAATGATGAATGTAAATGAAGCACGGCAGGTTTGTGGGGACAGGGATATTTGGCACTCGCTGCTTTCTGCCTACCCCGCAAGGGACCTGGCGTGACGATATGTATGTAATTCTTACAGAATTATGTAACTAGAATTTTTCAACGGTTAGAATAATTGTATAAGGCCATAGAAATTCGTATTCAATTTTATATGTACAAAGCTAAAATTCTGCTTGACAACGGTACACCTTTCGATTGGAGTATGGAATACAATAATACAAAATCCTGTAGTGGAAAAAGTAAATGCTGTGGTAATTCGACTGATCATTTTGTTCAACGAGTACCTACTAATATATCATACATATGTATATAACACATTTTGTCTTCAAGCATCCACGATTCTTTTATTTAAATTCCTCACAATTGTTTTGTAAAACATCCATTTAGGTATACATACAGTGTAAAGTTATACCAACATGAACCCATTTCTACATACTCGTGTTAACTTTTATATGTATGTAGAAAACAAGCCGATAATCGGCTACGGTCGGCGGCCGAGTCGGGTGTTCTTAGAAAAACAAAAGAGATTACTCATACCGTAGCTCCAACTCTATCTGTGAATTCCTTGAAGCGCAGCGCCGCTCTCGGTTGCGTAGCGTTAGCAGAAATAGTCGCTGCCGAAGAAATGTTTTACCTCTTATTTAATATAGGACATTATGAGTATGTGCGCTTAGGTCGATAATAGTAAAATGCTTTTACTGTTAAAATTTTTTTACTGTAGTTATTAGAGGCCTGTAGACCAATTAGAAATAAGCATTCTATGGCAATACTTTTACGCGAATTTAGTTATGTATATTTGGATTATTATATAATGCTTAAAACCTATTAAAGAAGTGCCAAAATTCATCTTCATAAGTCCTTTGATTTTTGTACCTATTCCAAATAAATTTTACCAGTTAAAATTGTTTTTTGATAAAATCCGAAGAATGATATAATAATAACAATGTTCGCTTACATTATCATTTGTAAGCGTTTATTAAAGGTCTGTCCGTACCGCCCCTAGTTCGTGAGACGAGAGCGTAAGACGGAGTACAGAGAAAGTTTGAGTGACGTCCCCCCAGCCACCTCCCCTTAGGATTTATGGCGCCATATTGGATTGGGACAAGATGACACGATGCCCGGATAATTTGGGCAACGGTATCACGTGACGGGAACCCAAACTGTGAAACGACACTTTAATTATGATATTGCGGAGTTCATTCCGTTCTAAATACTCGCTTAGAGAACATTGTTTCTACGTGTAGGTATATCGTATTTATTTGATGTTGTTGTGTAGTCATTGGAACAACTTATAGTTTCTAAGGCATAGAATGAACATTTCTTCTACGGTTTAGATTAATGTTGCCATCTATTGTTTTGGAAGCACACCAATGCCAGCATTATTAGTAGGACCTCGTCCATTATCACCCAGTACATTAGGAAAATGATATGATACGCAGTTTGCCGTTTTCAAATTAATCTGCTTACGCGGTTTATTCATTTGGCGCCCTAAAAAGAGATCAATACCATTAAAGTTCTTCCTGACATTTACATTAATGTCAGTAATGTCATGTGTAATATAACATTGATATACCTAGTTAGTTTTCATGGATATTACATGACACATGGAACAGGTAAAATGAATAAACAATTAAAGAGCTCTTCTTTTATGGTCTCCGCACTGCGTGAGGTCGCGAACAACTTCGCTTTACTTATAACAAAAAAGAGTGTTCAAACGAATTAACACTCAATTTACAAACATTAGCTCCTTTTTGCTGTAAATACCCATCACTAATGTAAATGAGTCTATCAATATATTCATAAGGGTTTCGCGGAGCTCTTGCATGAAAGGTGTAACGAATAAGACACTTATTTTGCATATTTTTTTACTAGTTACTAATAGAACATTTTAGATTGCCAATATTATTAGCATCTTTTTATTATCAAACTGGCTAGTAGGTACCTACATAATACGTCATTTAAAAAATATTCCATAATAAAGTTATTTATATAATTTTCGATGTTCAGTAATAAACGATATTAATTAACTTGAAATTATAAAACACTATTAACCTCCTACTTATAATAAAACTGTTTTACTACGGGTCGATTATTAATGTTTATGTGTAATTCAAAACATCAGGTGATGTTTGCAAGGCGTTTCCATAAAAAAATAAATAAGACAAATTTATCGGTCGGGCAATAAATAACACGCACTGCACGCACTTGCGCGCAGTCCAGTCTGACACGCATGCACCGGTGCATCGTGCCAATACCGAGTGCATGCGTGTGCGTTCAGAATATAGATTACAATTGATAATTGGGTTGATACTAATATTATACATTACAAGTTATCATTTCAAATGAAGTCATTTTAGACTTAACAATCGTATAAAGCAAAATAGGCTACTATGGATAAAGAGGAACAAATGGGAAATTTAAGCGACCGAAGTACAGTTTACAAAATTATGCCTAAGGTTGTCTTTTAAGGCAATTTCATTATAGATACTCTCATTCTTCCCTGATATAAGAAAACTTCGGTAGCGGGTATTATTAATGATAATATAGATAAATATATAAAAGCTGCCGACGTATTAATCCCCATGAAGTAGGAACATCACTGAATTGTTACTTGCCAAACGCCTAAGGGTGCGAATTCTGCAAAAACACAAATCTCGTTAAGATGACAATTTATGGGTTGTTTTTGCTAAATGAAAATAGTCGCGGCCCGTGAACTGAGCAGACCTTTTTTGATTTTCTTAATGGAATCTTTTCGCTAGGGATTTGTGTCGAGCGGTGCGTTTAAGCTTTTCGTCTACTTACAATACGCGAAACTTTAAAGAATTATTTGACCCAAATTACGAATACTTTTCTGAAATAAAACACTCATTTAATTTCGTTTATATATACATAGATGTGCATATAAACATGTATATAATATAAATATTTTTAGAAATACGTAAACCACTGTACCGCAGTGAAACAAAACATCGTGGGAAAACCTCACTACTTGCATTTCTCCATGATGTTCTGTAAGTTGCCAATCCCAGGCTGGTCGCCGCGCCAGTCTCGCCCTTCTCAATCTAAAACTAGACCCGTCTTTATGTGATGATAATGGGTTTTGCTTAAAGTCTATATCTACTATGTTTTAGGTAGCCTGAAACGTAGAGTTGATTGTTTTATGTGGTTGAATTTCTTACTAAATAATTTTCGAACACCTTGAGTTTCACATTTATTATACCTATATAAAAAAACCATTTAAAAGATTTTATCAAACAAAAGAAAAGAAAAAAGAGTGTCAAGAGATAACAAATGGATACTTTTATAATTAGCTGCCATTTCATTTCTCTCAGAAATAAAAGCATCACAACGTTGATACAACTTTCTTTGTAATAAGCAGGAAATATTTCGCGATTTATGACAAAGCGAAATTTTTGTTACGGTCTCTCCCCGTTCATTGTTTTTTTAATATTATTTTGCCACAATTCCTAGCTGGCTTTCAGTTGAAAAAAGGCGTCGTGGAAACTCGCTTTCGCTTTAGCGGAAATGGAAAAACTGGAGGGAAATAAAGGAACAAAACGGTCGCATATGTGTTCCGAAAAACTTTAGCGTTATGAGAGCTGGCGCTGGGCGGCCGGACTCGTGGCGCCGAGTAGCTACCTACTGCTTGTACGAATATATATTTTCTTAACACATTCTTAGTTATATAAATTGTATACGTTACTTAGAAACCGGTCTTTAACCGAAAATTATGTATGCTTGAATTATATTCACTGACTATTTAATATGCATATATAGTCACAATCTGACTTACCTTATTATCATAATTCATATCCTGAAAAAAAAATTCTCAACAATTCTATGAGAATATTTCAAATACTTAATTTACCTCTATTTTCAAATTAGTCGTCAAATAGTAATGTAAATCTACGAGTATTCAAAACATCGTCCCCAAAAACAGAATGCTTATACAATGTCAGCATTTCTTATTAATTCAAATCGGTCGTTAATATATTTATGTGACAACGAGATTAGCATTATTATGTGACAAATTGGTTGTGCCATCTTGTGGACATTAATAAGTTAAGCGATTTTATTTTTAATTTATTGCATTACAGATTGATTTCAGTGAACTGTTCGTATACCTAACTAAACCAACTTTTTAGTAACACGTTATGTCACTACAATTAGAGGTAGGTATATATATACTATGTAAGGACATCTGTTTACTTCATTGTACTTAACATAACATATATAATATGTGCCTACATATGTTAGGTATGCAACAGATACGAGTAAGGTACTCGTTAAACACATTTAAGTGCTATGAGCTAGCTGCTACTTAATAAGTGTACAAACATATATACAAATTACACAGGCAAAGAAAATTTGATAAAACGAGTTGAAGTATTATAAAATATAATAATTAAGGAGTAAATAGCATATAAAATTTTAATGATTTTAAGTTTACGTACACGAATTGACGGATGATTAGTGTCACTATAACCAATGGTAAGCCCGCGTTGACGTAGTGAGAAAGCGCGCCAACCCTGGAATGTACCTACGCGGCTACAAACCACCCTTTGTAACCGCTTTCTTGTCACGCTTCCTTTTCCGAGGCCCCCTCTGCACTAGGAAAGTGTTGAGAATTAATAACAGTATCAAACATCTTCAAGTAGCTTACCTAGGTATATTTTTTATACCACACATTAAAACACACTCGCAGTTAGAATGATAAATCAGTGTACACTTCTAGAATTTGTTTTAAAACTAAATTAAAAAAGAACTGTACATAAAAAGCTACAGTACATTATCAATGATACTAAAGGTATGAATCCTTTGAACACTATTGCTTGTGGAGGATAAAAAAATATTTTGTGCATGATTATCCCGAAAATAAAGATGTAGTTGCTTATAGTTTTGAAACAACGTAATCATGGAGTTTAATAACTAAGAAATAACGAAATACTTATGTCAAAACATTTCAAGAATTAATACAACTCCATAGATTCCTTGCTTAGTAACGTTGTTCTGTTTTCTTTATTCCACTTTATTTTGTAGCGTCGTCTCCCGCTTCCGTACCGCGGACACTTTTGGTTAGTTTGTTCTGTTTTCCGCGTAATAAATAATAAAACTCACTAACACACGCTTTACGATTGTCTTGTAGGTAGTTTTTGTAAACAAACTAGGTATTCTGTATGTTTATGACATACATTTTCCGTATTTTAAAAAAACATTGTGATATTGTTACGTATACGAATAAATACTGGATTCAGAAGAACAAAATGTTTTTTTTTATAACCTTTTATTGATCCACTGCTGGACAGTGATATCATGTTATTAAAATTGACTAGGTACCTACAATCTAACCCTTAAAATATTACACAATCTTTAATAACGCATATTTTTTTACGGAAACATACACTTACAGTGCTATAAAGTTAAACATGGCGTAGATGCTATTATTAAAAATATACTGCACTATAATTGCGCATTGTCATGACCATATTTTATTTTAAACTTTTTATCGTAAATTAAAAATAGCTAAACGACCATGAAACCGATAACCGCAATCTTTGTTTGAATACAATGCACGTTTGTACGTACATTTTGGGAAGCCATAAATAGATTTGATATTTGTGCATAATCAAGCGTGTATTAAAAGCAGATATCTATTGATGTATATTAAATTATTGAATACCAGTAGGGTTGGCGTTTTTTCATCTCTCATCAGGTTTAATAAACGTGATAATTATTATTATACTTTGAAAAACCTATTTTGAACGAGAAATTTATTCAGAAATGCTATAATAACAGACAGGTTAGAATAGAAAACGAATAGCTGCAAATATAATATGAGACTACTCGTATGTCGCAATATTTCCAGTTTTTAAAGCTTTATAACCCTATATGACGCGCCAAAAATTGTTATTGTAATTTATCATTTTAAATAAGGGCGGTTGTCAATGGCTGTTGCGATTTTTCACCGATCAACATTGGGTTTGGCACGCGTGTACTTTTATGTGATTCTGATAAATAGGCTCCATTTACCGAGGCTAGAGCAATGATATCAATAGGGCTACTTGATTTACGAGTTTTGCGTGTAATTCGTATTTCCGTAACAACGTCCTTTAGAACTTTCGTTACAGCTATGTAGTTCGATGAGCCGTTAATGATATACAGTTCGTAAAAAGTTCTTCGTGCTCGAAAAGATAAAATTTTCATTAAAAAGTTCAATTAAGCGACTTTAAAGAGTTTACGTTTGCTCTGGGTCGCAACTTTCTTTTGATCAAATTTTAAAGGTCATTCTTTAATTGTGTTTACAAGGCAATCGTAGGAAGCGAGTGGCGGATACATTAAATTTTCTTGATTAATGTCACTAACTCACAAATATTTTTTACACTGCTGAAAATTAATAATATAAATTGCTAAATTATAACTATAACACACGTGTAACATTCGAATAATATTGGATATATTTTTAATACTTTAACAACATTTTCTTTGTTTGTCCCAGGACACAGAATTGTATCACTTTTATTGAATTTTATTGGTAAAACAAGCGAGCTTTGATTTATGCGCTGGCACCAAACGCCGATAGCATGTCGTCGTGTTTACGCTCTTAGAAGTATACTATCGATAACCTTAATTTATTGAAAAATATATTTATATATAATACATGTACAGGTATATAATAGTATTTTAGAGTGTATTTAGTTATTATTATCTATTTCAACTGTAGCATTGTCTTTTCATATAATTGTAAATTTAACTTCGTTCATGGATACTCGTATTTCGTAGTGAAATCACGTCACTTATCGCAGGTATTTTAAAAAGATCCTCCACAAACTTACATGAAAAATCACTTTAATTATATGTTATTGATGAAACAAATGGGGATGATATACGAGGTAGAAACGTCGCTGATAGCGTTGTCACCGGATTCGCTCCTCCCTCTCGATTGTGCTAGAATATTCTACTCGTCGCTTTTAATAAAACACCGTAAAACATGTATAAAGCTTATCCATATATAGGTATTATATATCTCATTGTATATTACCGTGTAGGTATCCATACAAGTACTATAAATATATGTACGTTCTATGCTTCGTATGATGTAAAAAGAATCACTTTTACGGAATTGTGTTTGTAAAACAAGCAGGTTTTGATTTATGTGCTGCAAAAACCGATAGCGTGTCGCCAGGATCGCAAATCGTTCTACCTCTACACTGTAGGTACTAGAAAGTTCTGTATTTGTTCACTAGGCAAATTGCGACAATGATCTTTAATCGTTTTGGTGGAACTCAATTTTATTACGTCTTACCTTTATTACGGCCATCCAGTAACATATCATAGCGTTGCAAATAGTGCCGCTTAACAGCGAAACTACAGCGATGTTTCTGTAGTAGTAGCTCTAGAGACACAACATTCTACCAGTTGTTTATTTAACAATTTAGTACACAGTTATTATAGTTTTAATAAAATTAAAAGAAAAAAGTCTCATTTATATATAAAACAAAGATCTTTTAAACCACCTTTTGCTAGACTCTTGCAGGTGTCTCGATTAGAATCTAAACAAATGCAATACGAGTACGCATTTGAAACGAACTCATTAAGAAATTTATGTACCTTCGCTGTAATTCATTTAAATCGTAGACAAGTATCCTGGCTATTTATTAACATTACTTAAAAATATCAGACGACGTTTGAGTTTATTTTTAAATAAATTGATTTGTAGATCAAACCGATAAGTTTCATAAGCGTGGTGTTATGTAGAAGGCGAATCAATTATTCTTTACTATCCAATATAACAAGGCAGGTGAACATGGAGCATGTATCGACTACCGCCACAGTGACGCTAATCTTAACAACCAACATTTGTCAACCCTTCATATATCATGTTCGACGGCAATAATTCTCGCATTTACTTACCAATTTGTATTTTTAACTGTTTGTCATCGTTAACGAACCAGGAATAACTCTTCATCAACATTTCATTGTCTTCAAATAGCAATAAATTATGCTTATCACTTTTTTCCTAGACTCAGACGTTGAGTAATTGAAATTCTCTTTTTTCACCTCCAGTGCTACGCCTCATGAAGTTTTCTTGCGTTAGTCCTGAATTTGACTTAGCGTTCTTGATAATCCAACGGACAGAGTCTCTGTCGTTTAGCAACACAATAAACATTATTTACAAACAATCACAACAGCAATTTATTAATAATGAAACAGAATTTAAAAGCTCGTAACATCTTGTCGTCCCGCCTACGACATCATTAATAAAGTATGACGATCGTTTAATACTTGTGCCGTTGGCGCAACTCTATTGTCTTATAACATTGTTGTAACAAAAATATGCCGGATGAAAGCTACTAGATCAGAAGGATTAAGGTCACGTATGTTGGATAATATTAAGTGGACTCAGATATGCCGTTTTCGTGACTTAGATATAAAACTGATACCGACGTGGTATTGCAAAATGCAATACACGATTTGCGTATTATGAAATGAAATATCTATCAGACCACTCACCGTTTCTTAATTGCAATTTAGATGATGTATTGTAATGAAAGTAGATTTATAATTTGTACATTCAATTATTTAGTAACCGCGTAATAGTATATTGAGCGTTTTTTTTTTATTATTGTACAATAGGCTTACGTTTGACTGCGAGCTCACCTAATGGTAAGTGAGATGCAGTCTAACGTGAAGCACGCTTGCCTAAAAATGCCTATTCACTCTTGTTTTGAAACATCCCAGGTTGTAGGAGGCAGGAAAAATAGACGCCGGTAGTCTGCACCAAAAACGATTTGTAAAATTGTATTGAGGGAAATATCTGTATTCGGATTATATGTAATTTTTCTCGTCAATAAACATTCTGCGACCGCTTCGTCGTTGTCGTGTCTTTAATGTCATTTTAATTGATGCCAGAATGAAATAAACGCTTAATGTTATACAGGCGCAGCCACAAATCCCCGTTCGGCTTCAATTTCTAACGGACCGCACCGGGAACTGCTTAAATCATGCGCCCGCGCCCAAAATAAACTGTGCGCGATCACTTCTTCGCCGCGTCGTAAATTCACTGCTAATTTACAGCCCCTCAATGTTATAAATAAATAAATAAATATTCGTCGCCACGCTACATCCTCGGGTGACAAAATATGCCACCACTTGTATAGTTCTGTCATAACAGATCCTGCGTTACGGGACCGCATAATGGATAGCCACACCACCAAATGCTTGACGCTCCTCGCACTTACCGTTAGAATATTGTGGTAATGATTTTACCTATTGTTATCGAAGTCACACATGTACAGTTTATCATCGGGAAGAAAGCCTTTGGAATGCACAAGATTTATTATGACATGTAGCGGTATTTAATTCTTAGACAATTTTGCCTTTTACAATTTTCTATTCGCTTTTACAGGTCATTATTTATACATTTAAAGGCAGGTGGACAATGATTCAACGGCCTTTGATTAGTTGTAAGACATTCGAGGCGGTGGCACGTAGGCCGATCGTTGTGTTTTATTTAGTAAAAGCAACACACAACTTTATCTAAACGTGTTGTTAAACCTATTTTGTTTTGGTGCAATGAATCTTGCGCCGTTACATACTTGCAGAGTGCAGGCAATGTTGGTTTGATACCGAGAAGCTACAAATTATTCCGCCACTTTCGATGGTGGAAAAGTTATCGAGTGCCAACTGACTGAAGTAAAGAAGCAGCCGCGCTCGCTTCGTGCCAGCAAACATTGGTAGAATTGTGGCAGCTATTGTAATACAAATTCCCAGCCGCTGCTACCATCTGTCTTACTGCCGAAATTCAAAAAACAATAATAGAAAGAGAGCTTCACGACGATTAAAATGTAACGCTGTCGATGTATAGTGAGTGATGTGCTTAGAATCGACGGTCTAGTCAGCAATAAATGAAATCCGAGCAATTCGACTGAAAGTTAATTTCTAATAACAATCCAGTTCGCAAAAGTCAAAGCGGAAAATCCAAATTGTTATAGTTATAGCGCGTGTATATAAATAAACGTGCTATTTTGTGTAATTCACATCGAAAACGTTTCTTTACTATCATTGCTATTATGGAAATAGTCAATGTTTTGATATCAGTGTGATGAAATATTTTAGGTATATCGATAAGTGATAGTGAAGCCAACTCTATTGATATTTTGTGATATATGTGGTTGCCAGCGGGCGGGGTTTGCGTGGTGCCAAGTATGGCGGGCGCGTTAATGTAGCGTCGATGCCTCGTCACATGTTTTTATTGTGGTTTGCGCGAGCGTCGTCTAGCTATTAGGTGATGTATGCCGTGGACGCCACACACAGTGCACCATCATGTTGATAGAATAATAAAACCGAATTCGCTATTCAACCAACATTTAAAGTGTGAGTCGAAATTACAGAAATAGCGTCCCGCATCCATAATTTCATGTAAATCTTCCAACGTCCCAGTGGATTAATTTACTATCATCCTATTTATTTTTATTATCTATTTAAACGTCGGAAGTCGTTGATACGAGGTTTTTAATTTGTGAAGTTAAGTCCAACGGTCGGCTTGAAAATAGTATAGTATTTATTATAGTTTTATTTGTAGGAGACATTAAAAACTTTATCAATATGTTCACTTTGGTGCATACAAGATATATAAAAATCGTAAATACTACTAAAGTTAAATCTTACATTAATATAACACAAAAATCGTAACACCGTGACATACCTAACTACGGAACATACCTGGTTGCCTTTCCAATTTTATTGCCAATTGGCGTGGCGGTCATACTAATTTTTAAACACACGTCACGCTTAACTGTCTAGAGTTCCTTGAGGTATTTGCCAACTTATTCGTTTTACATTTTTGTACAACATCAGGATTGTAAGTTTTAAACTTATCTACAGTTAATTAGAAAAGATAATAATATTTCACTCACTTTTAGATATCGTTGCGGAATGAAAAATAATTGTCTTATTTGTAAGCACAACACCAAGCGAGAGAAACCGTCTCAAATCAGATGCCGTATCGAGATCGGGTACATCCGTACAAGTACACATAACGTGATGTACATATGTGTACGTGAGAAGGGCTCGTCATGTTTTATTTATTCGCGGCTGAGTCGTAATAGAGTCGTGAGAGCGGTCGGCGTGTTTTTTGCCGACCGTAGCCCCGAGTATTGAGACGTCTCTGGATGCTGATGTCTTGTTGCCTGTCGGTACTATACGCCCGACATGACAGAGACACTTATTTCTTGACTTTTTCCCTAACAGAAGAACTCGTTTACATAGACTGTACATTAATCAATATTTTAATCTGCAACAAATGTATAATTGAAAACCGACATGGGAATTTTTATTACCAATACACGGTAGTGACGCGTTTGGATGTAAAAAACAAAAGCAAAAGTGTTGTGTCTGTCGGAGAGCATTTTTCATGAAAAGACCTTTGGATCCAGACAGCTGCACGAGGATATTAAAAATCCATTCATCACTCTAACAGCAAAAAATAAGAATTCAGATTCACACTCGAACACGGCGACTGCGAAATCTGGAGAGACGAGGAGGTATTTCCATCCGCCACCCCCGCCCGATCCGTCAGGGTGGGGAACGCCTCCCTTTTGACAGGAAATGATTGTCTAATATTAGCTTTGTTATAAGGTTACTCTTTAGGGATTTGAGCGTATCTTTTTGGACGTTCAACTTAGGTCGGTATAGATTTAGGAGGTTTTGCTTAATAGCAATTGAAAATAGTCGTCTGCTCTTTTATAATATCACATTTAAGGCGCGTCTGTGTGATTTAAGGAATCTTTTATTAGGAAAGCCATTAAAACTTCTAATTATCAACTAGCTGATATTAGGTAGCCGACCGATATGTTCGATGAACGATTAATTTGTGAAGACGGACAAAGTGCCGGTATCTGTATGTGAATTTATCGTTGCCACGGGTGTGTTCGTAACAAAAATTGTGATCACTAAATTACAACAAGAATTTCGGGTCAACGTCCGCGTCTAGCTTGCGTCTCGAAAGATTTTTTTGAACACCCCCGTTTATCACAACAAAAAGTCACCGCGTGTTTTCTCCGAAATAAACTCTTGAGTTTTATTTTGAATAAAATTTATTGGTGCGACATCTATTTCGGCTGAGCTTTCGTCAACGCCGGTAACCGTTACGAGCTGAATAGAGAACTATGAATAGTAGCGTCCGACTCACGCCGTGTGGGTTACCTCGCACGCTGACAGATTTGTGAATTACACACGAATTCAACAACAACTCCGGAAGATATTTACTCTCTTATGCATAAATTTAGTTTATTTTCGTTAAACAACTAACGTTGAAAAAAATTTGGCTCCTCGGGTTGTATTGTTGACTGAGCTGTAAAGTTTATTGTTTGTTATGTGACTACATAATTTTTGTAACAATTTAATCGACTTTATACAAATACAACGCTAAGCTTTATTTTACTAGACCCGTAATAGTCATAACACACGTTCGTACGAAAATTTTTAAACAAGTCACCGAATTAAATTGTGATTGGTACAATGCTTGGCCGCAAAACATTTTTGCCGAAACGGCAATAATGCGAAACTCGCATATTGCGCGATTCGCGTATAGATAACAGAAATAATGGGGTTCAAAAATGAAATTAATTCCAGGTTGATGATTTCAAATTGAAAAGTCACATCGGCTCGCGCCATAATTCATGTTCCTGAAACGTGGCCGCGCGGCTGCGTCGGACGCGCGGCGGCCAGGGCTGTGCCTTTTATACTGTTCTCATCAGCGTATTTTGCAGTGTAATATTTTATTATTTGCTTTCTCTTTTACGATTTTCCAGTTTATACCCGTGAAGGAAAACATTGTGAGGAAACGGCCACACCTTAGTGATGTTGTAAAGTATAGGTATAATTTTTCAGCGTAGTAAATTATGGTCTAAAACCCTCTCACTATTTCTGAATCATAACTTTATGTTTCATTATAAATAGAGCAAGAATTTCAAGATTTATTTATGCAAATTATAGATTTAATCTACTTTTTCTCCCTTAATAAACTTTTCACACTTCGTAAGGATAGGCGCGACAAACCGAAAGAAAATTATTATTACAGAAAACATCATCAAAAAATTTTTGTACGGAAAACTTTAAAAATTCTAAGTACATCTTATTCTTCATGTGGTTTTTAATGAAACCTACGGAAAGAATATATTTTCTACGACAAACATGATGAATGTTATCTTAGGCCGATAAAAAAATAATAAATACGGTTAAGTCTGTGAATCGTGTAAAGTATACTGTTGTTAAACTTGAATATAGGTCTAGCAATGAAAAACACTTTCGTTACTTGTTTGAATAGATAATTATGAACAGTATTCTCGTAAGGCAATTATCTCATAAGGCAAAAAGGCAGAACCAACAGAAGTCGTTAAAAATACGTATAAGTGCATATTTATGAATTTTAAAAATCTGGTGTCTCATATAAATGTATGCTTCTCACATAATTTCATTAAATGTAAACACAGTCCTAACTAAGGTATTATGTCAGTAATCCTAACTAATCCCGCTGTTTCTTTACGCGTTGTTGCACTCGCCTATTTCTACCCACATAAATCATTATTATTCTTTTCACGTACATTTTGCCACGAGCATTTTGTGTAAATATTTGCATACTTCATTCATTTAGGGAACAACCCTAGAGTGGCTTCATTGTCACAGTCCTTTGTCGGAGGTCTTTTCCGCTTCACCACACGCGGTATCTACGAAAACGTATCTACTTCCATTTATGCACATAATATAAGTACATACTTGTATTTACATAAATGTGACTATTTGTGGGTAGTGGAGTTGTTAGTCGTGATTTATACTCTAAACTTAAATATGTTCTACTTGTATTACCTACCTATATTGTTTTTATATTATAATCATTTGTAATTTCGACAGAGAAACTTACCAAATGAAGGTTTTTTTTCGGTCTACAGTAACAAATGAACTTAGGTCCTAGAATCTATTATACGATCTAGACGCGCGCCGAATAAAGTTCTGAACGTCGAATTAGATGCGATAGGCGATCTGCTATAATATTAATCCATTGGCAACAAATTAGCCGAACAAAATATACTCGTAAAACGGGTATCTTGAGGGCTTAGCTACTGTGTACATCGAGATAAATAGCAAAGCAGAACGCCTTTAATGCCGGTTTTAAACAGAAACTTTAATAGGCAGTGAACGAGTCATAAAAGTTTAATTTATTTCACTTATAAATCATCACGGAATTATATTAATTAAACAAATTAATTCTTTAATTTAGCGTCAATATTATGAAGGAATGAATCAAAACTTAGCATGAAGCAGAAAAAATGAATTGAAATTATCTTAATTGCTTACTAATTACGAGCATAGAATTTATAAATAAAACCTAATTATATGCATTAAATACAAAAAACGGATAATTGTATTCATTGTAGCAAAAAGTAATTAACCAAATTATAATATAAATAATAATGCGCTCAAGCGTTACAGTTTGTACGAATTGCTTAAGACAATTGTCTTTACTGTCAATTCTACACCTTACAAGCTATTGCAAATCAGCAAAAGAAATTGCTTCAGGTTAACTAATAGTAGGAAAACATTCTATTGCATTGAGTAAATTATGTGGACATAACATAAAATTATTTTAATGAGATGATTCATAATAAAGTAAAATATTTATAGAAAACATTATTTACTCAACAAACAATGGATTAGTAAGTAGGTAGGTAAAAAATATATATCTAAAGCCTAAGGTGTAGTGCGAGTAAATTGGCAAAAGTTAACACGAAATATGGTTTGGTCAAATTCAGAGCCTTATACAGCAAACTCGTGAAAACTTAGACATGTATGTAAATATCAGTGTGGCACGTCTCATGTTTAATTCACTGGCATGTCATGAACATTTGTCGGTTACGTTATTTCAAACAACGTAGGTACTTCTGATTTGCTTACTGCATCGAGTTTGTGGCTTGATAGGTGTTAATTCCTTGTTTAGGTATAGCTTGTAACTAATGATCCGGAATAGGAGTATCGTTACATTAACACTCATTTCAAGCGTTTTAAATTATAATAATGCAACCTTGGACTTGTTTGTGAATAGCGAAAGTAATGAAATAATTTTTTCAATTAAAATAAATTTAACAACAACAACAGTTATAATAAAACTGGATCTCCACTTCTTAATAAAATTTCTCACTTTGTGTTTTTAAAACGGCCGTCGAATTGAATTAAGGCTTCTGTTTTTAATAAGCTTAATGACTTTGAAATGTATCGTTCGCGTTACATGTTAATCCAACTAATTATTGTTCCTACGAGTTAATTACAAAAAGACTCGTAAATCATTTCATCCAAACACTGAGGCATGTAATACGGCCAGCTTACTGAGGAAATACAATGGAAATATTTGCGTCCTTATCTAATCGCGTAGTCAACCAAAAAGTTGGAAAGAGAAACCATCCTTGACGGGGACTAACGAAAATTCAGCCCATAATTTGCCTGAACGAAAATTTGATAATAAATCATAATAGTTTTAGACAGACTAAGGGTAAAAAATAAACCAATTTGGAAAGTGAATTGTAAGGCACGGCGAGGTTAGTCTGTTATTAGAGCAATTATGTAATTATGTTTGCCGTATCTAATCCGAAAACTAAATTGGAGTCGGCCGCTGCCGGCGAATGCCCGATAGGTTCAATCATTTCTACTTGTGGGTCGCACGAAATTCGTTGCGGAAGCAATAAGGAACACGAAAATTCCTACTAAATTGTACAACAATATATGTAGTTCTATGGAAAAGAAAACTTCAGCGGACGCTCAAAATTGGGGTACGGTTTTAAAGTTTTTTTGTAGTTTTTGTTTCGCTACGGACTGTAGTTTAGACAAATTAAAAAGGGTACTTTATCAGTGTACATATTTCAAAGTTCACGTTTCATAAACAACCCCGCTCTGCCCTTTAATATCCCTCACTTAACTCATATTTCATTCAATATGACCGTAATTGAAGTGATGTATCCGTCCACGTTAGAATAAAATGCTTAAAGCACGGGCAAAAAAGCTCATAATAGTTTGCAGATTGCCGGACAGATAAGGACGTCCCATGAACGATTGCCTCTTTCACAATTTGTATCTTTAGCATACTTTGCCCGTGAAACAGGTTTTTCTCGTGTAAGTTATGAACACGTTTTGTGTTTTCATTTCAAAGCGCGTCGTCCCTTTGTATTATCAAAATATCAAATATGAATACCAAATAAGAGTTGGGACAAAAGAAAAACTGGCAACGCTTTAATTTATGCGTAAACGAGTACATGAAATCGTAATAATAGGAGCGTGTTTGGTAAATATATTAATGTAATAACTCTCGCACGGTGATTCCAAAGTGTCGGGACTATTTTTCTAAAATTTCACGCTTGATACGTCATCCTGGCTGGAGTCGTAGAAAATCGTAACGTCTTCATTATAGTGGCCGACAGCCATGTGAAATGCGTAACGTAACTCTTTTCAATGTAGAGTTTTATTGCTTATTTTAATGAAGTTGTCTGTTTGGCCTGAAAGAAAACACAATGACAATTAAAATGTTTGATATAATTAATGATTTCACATGCGGTTAATATTTTAAAAAGGCAACGAACTATTACTACACATATTACTTTCAAACTTGAAATGATCTGGTTTTGTCTATATGTACCTACATTACGTTAACATAATATGTTGGTGCGTGTAATATCAATATAAATATGAAACTATCGCAAGCGCGCTCTCATTTACAAATAATATCAGAACCTAAATAAAGATTACTAAGAAATTCCAGTTTCCATCATCGAACATTCCGAGAGAATCGTTCACCTCTTTGTTTACAAATTTTTATCTACAGAGTGACGCGCGATGATAGCGTTGCAATAAATTAATTTTTATTAATTCTTCAACGTTTTGTTTATAGAGCGGACAGCGCAATGACCTCTCTTCCTCTACCAAGATCTGTTTAATTAATGTTTTGTATTGTTAATTTGTTTTATCTAGTTTCGCATACATATAATTTTTAATGCTTTACTGTTATTACAGTTTCTGACCGATTAATTAAACATAACATGGTTATTCGTTTTCATACATTTGTTACACTGTTGTGAACATGGTTTATTAAAATATTGCACCGAGAGAACTGTATCATACATTTTAGATTAATTATTCCAAGACGCTGCCCACACACGTAAACAATGTAATAAATTTTTATTTGGTTATTTACATCGAGCTTTGTTTTCAATAAAATAATCATATATTTATAGACATGAAATGGGCCTTGCTGCCCAAAGATATCGGCCTCTAGAATCGTACAAGTATAAAGGTTAGATTAGTCAGAACGCGGCATTACCTACTTCTGAGATGTACATAAGTTCATTTTTGTCTTATAAGCCTGTTTCCACACAAATCGGAGGTTAACCTCAAGTAGGTACTTAGAAGTTTATCGCCAAAAATTTTCACCTATGTATCACTTTATGTAGTTATTATAGTAATAAGAGAACCGTAACGAATAAATAGAGTTGTAAATAACTATATGTATCTGGTTATATGAAACCATCGAGATGATACACGACATGAAAATCTATAAATGAAAAAACTGTGCTCTAAATTAAAACATATCGTTGAACTTGACCAGCTAAAGTAGGTATTCATATTGCACTGACCTATTTATCAGTGCTGGAACTCTTACGACCCTGTCTGCGTAAGAACTAGATAACAGCGTCGGAGGTCAATAGATATGGGAAGCGAATGACTTTTTCAAAACATTTTTTCCTGCCTGATAAAAGGCAATGTTGGATAATGGATTGCAACACGATTATTTAAAATACAAAACCGCTATTTTATCTGCTGTTTGTGTATAATTGTCCTGCTGCTAATAAAAGACCCTAGACCCATCTATGGCCAATGCCTTGAGAATTATCGCATTACATTATCGTATACAGATACAGCAATTTAATCTAATTTACAGAATGCACATTGCATATAACAAAATTATGTATAATTCCATAACGTTATTTTCTTTTGTTCCAGGTAAGAAGAACCAAGAGTCGAAGAAATTACGCAAATAAATACAAATTTGCGATATTCATGCGCAGATTGTTAACTGTCCGCCAGACGATTACCGGCTTAAAGGTTGTTGGTATAAAGTTGTTATTCAATTCCGCGGGACCCTATCGTGACACGAGTAAAACGCATAATTAAGCGACAGCTGAAAATCAAAAGACAACTTTTATAAGGACCCCTATCTTAAACTGCCGATAAGTGTTTCCGTAAATATGACTTAATTAGGGCAATTTATTAACATTATTCTAAAAATCCGCGTACTCATGTGGATCATAACTCTTGTGCCTTATAAACTTACATTTATAATTGACGAGGGCAACTGAGCGCTTGTAGTCTCATAGCGAAATATTGACAACCAACAAGTGTCTCGTATTTTAGACTCGACGCTAGAAAGGCAGTGATGTGATTCCGATCGCAGAAACAGCGAGGCATCTTTCCATAGCGTTTCCCGCCCATCCGTAGCGCAACGCTACGTGCATTCACACGCATTCGGATAATCTCTCATGTGATCGGCCACATAGCGCGTGTACGTTCTCTATAATCAGCCATTTTGTAGAACCGATACAGTACACATTCCCTTCTGCAGTTAGGCATCATTTCGTCTGGCCGCGTTAAAAGCACGCTGCATGTTCGCACTCCCACCCGCCGCAACACAAGCGCACCCACGTATGAATCATGGAGCTTCGTGTGTGCGCGTGGCCGTACGTTCGCGCTCCGCTGGAGACTGTCAGTGTGGTAGTGTCTATCGGTGCATGCGGGCGTGTGTGCGTGAGCCCACTCATGGCAGCGGACTATGACGGCTCGTAGATTTGACAGCTAGCTCAATGCGGGTTCAGACGTTCATTATACGCCGACCGATGTAATTTTCGTGAAATACCCGTTGGTTTATTTACGTGCGATAAGACAGTGCAGTGGAGTGCGACGTGCGCGAATTTTTTTTTTGTAGTGACGTCCAAAAGTTTTCGCGCGTTGTTGAACTTGACTTCCGACGTATAAGAATCGGTCCAATTTACCAATTGATTTGTGATATGTTCTATTCAATGTTTGCCTATCATGTTCGCAATTGGATCCGCTCCGTTGAAAATTTATCTGAGGGTTTGTGATATGAATAAAATATCAATCGCTGTTTGGCGGTCCCGACCAGACGACATGATCGCGCCATTGACGAGTAGAAAAAATAAATTGGATTCTCAATGATGGACTTGCAAAAAATAAATCGATTAATTATGGCAAGAAAAAGATGATATACATGCAAATATTTGCGTAAATAAACTTTGTGATGTGTATAGACGATAAAATATATGTTTTTATTTTATTATTTAAAAAGTTTAGTGCAATTTGAGACTGTTTAAAACGAAGTTTTAGTGACTTGACTGATTATTGATATCCATTTATTACGGATTTTAATGGAAGATTTACATTTAGCGTGAACTGGACTTGGTAAGTTTTAACTTTATTTGTATTATAAAACTACATAAAAGTTAATTATCAACTTGGTAAATACATTACATTGAAGTGTTTGCGAAAATATTGAGTATTTTCCGAAGTTTCTGTAAGGTACTAACCTTAAAATAATATCCTTGCTCGATGGGTAAAAACTTTTAGTAGGCACATAACACCTGGCAAAGTTTTAAAAAAATTCTAGTGACTTACGTCAACTTACCTATCAACGGTGCAAACCGTTCAAAATAAAGATAATTTATTTGTAAACATTGCTATCAAACAACCAATTTGCACGTATACGTGGGAACAAAGTATTGATTAGTTTTCATGTAAACTGTAAACTTGGTACGATAGTAGGTCCTTACATTAAACAAGATATATTAGTGAATGTGAATAAATAAATAAATATAACAATTAAGAATTTATAGGTATGTGGCTGATGTTAATATAGACATTAACACAAATCAACATAAATATAACGTTTTCTTTACATATTAAATGTTGGGTCATCTTTTGTGGTAGTCGCCGACAGCAGGTACGAGAGGATACCGGCACCATTAATCATAATCGTGGCGTTAGTTTTTAAACAGTCGTTTGGAGAGTCAAATAGAGTCGTCTCTACCATGAGTGGTTGGAGTTCGGCACCGCCTTAGGATTGCTCATTAATCTCTTTCTGCGTTACTGATGGAGGCCATAATAGAGTTTGTAACATTTTTTACGTATTCGGATGTAATTTTTCCATTATCATCGGCATATACCTACCTATTTTGAATCAGTTGAATTATTTTATTAATACCATCAACTATAAAAGTAGATTTTTTTAAATTTGTGCTATTGATAACAGGTACATGTGAAGCTAACTTGCGTTGGATATACATACCTATCATATTATGTGATAAATAAAGTTGAAATAATTCTTTACCATTCTTACTAATATACATATGACTGTACCAAATACCGTACAGCAAAACTACTTAAAGCTTGTGTTTAATGAATACGAGTAATTGACAATAATTATATGTAGGTACATATAAATCATACATTACAAATTTATATATCTATATTCTAAACAAGTCAAAGTTTTAGTTCCACGTATCTTATTCTATCTAAAGATAACTTATTTACTTACAAATATAATGTGATTCAGGCCATCTATTGCGCCAAGGAGTATCACAATGATTTTGTATACGTATAGGGCGCTGTATTCATCGTACTAAATGTCAAGTAAATGCCAGTAGGTACATACGATGCCGCGTCACAAGTCAATAGGCAAAGACAAGTACTTTGTTTGAGATAATATTCCATTCAGTGCAAATGATAATATGCAAAACGGAGCTAGGCAATATTTATATAACCGCCATCCTTATAAATCAATGTTACATCTAATTAATCGTTTAATGATAGCCTGTTGCAGATAATATTGACTATTAATAATGTCTCATATTATTTAAGTTAAATTTTCTGTATTATTTGAATAAATTATTGTTTATTATTTTCTGCGGCGCCGTTATTTATATGAGTATAGTTTACTACATTTATATTTTGTTTATTGTTTTTTAAGTAGTCGTAGGTATTTAAAATATTACAACAGAAATGTTAAGCAAAAACATGGATGTACTGTTTAGTAATTATTTGTATGTATATAACAGTCAATCGATCCAATAGATTTTATGTTATTATTCATGACAGTTACCTTAGTGAATATATTACTTCATTAGGTGACTACTAAAAAGTTATACTATAGATACACATATAGGTAACTACATAGAAAAATAGAGTCACGCCTATTGGCCGTAAGGATTTACAGAATGTACGGTTATTCACTGTATACAGTACTGGAAAAGAAATCGTAAATTTATAATTTAATTCAATATAAGTATGGTAAAATATCATTTACATTGACTTTAATAAAATTCCTGACATAACAGTAATCATGTTATTACCCGATAAATATGAAAAATAGTCGTTACAAGTCATAACATTCCGTTTAATGATGACAATAAAACATGTCTCAGACGCAGCTGTAGAGTACGGAATAAAGGGTTTTTCAATATTTTACCGTGACAAGGCTCTTGCATTATTTTAGGAGAAAGTGATAGTAAGTTAAAAGCTTATTTTAAAATATACATGGATTATTGTCTGTAAAGGTCAAAGATAAGGATGTTATTTAAGTCGCAAAATATGCATTTTCATATTTGTTGTAGGTACTGAAAATAATTAATATTGGCCACGTAGAGATTGTACAAATTAACTGTATGAAAGTAAACACAATAGAAATAGTATAACATTAGTTTCACGCTATAAAACAAATAGTATAATAAAATTAATACTAAACTAACAGGAGCAAATGTAATTATGAAGAAATTAGTATTCTTCTTATTACACATATCATATTGGACAACAAACGCGATTGTGTAGAAGTTGTTCAAAATTGCATATTAACGGAAGAATATATTACGCTTTTTGAAATTGGATGGTTTCTTTTTTAGTTCTATTATTGTAACGGTGCCTTTCACCGCTATCTGCTAGCCATCTGATGAACTGCTTTTTAGAGATCCGTAATAAAATGTCATACTTCAAACCGGAATTAGGCGGTAAATCTTTTCATCCGGATTTTAGAGCATTCAAAAACTTGTTCATAAAACGCTCTAGAGATATTCTGGCAGCCATTCATAGACGCTCAATAATTACATAACACTTGTAGAAAAGAAAGTGTGAATTAAAACAAAATTTAATTCAATACCAATTCAATATAATGACATTTTTCTATCTTTAAAATTACCGCATTTACTCATCATATCGTTAAATAACTTGATTCGTAAATTTTACGCTTGGTATAAACCTTGTACCTACTTATAGGTACCTATAACTGTTGTCAATAATCAAGGTATACTTTTTATAAAACTATTCTAACCGACATATACGGAACCTTAACATCAGACCCTGAATTCGTGTTTAGTGGCTTTTTTGTAAACTGACTTAATAAAGCGAACAGCATGTAAGATTCTAATGTGTAGCACAGATTTAGTTGATGCGATAATGCAGCGTGACCGCTCACGACTTTCTACAAAAATACTTAAATGTCGGCGCTTTTCAACACAATTCGGTATACCCTTTACAACACCGTGCTCACTCCAGTATGCCACGAATGCAACTAACGGCTTTAATGTGCTTCGAATAGGAATTTTACGATTACATTATTTCCATTATAAAATTATAAATAAAGACGCTCTATGTTTCAATTTGGTTAAATATGCGTTAATTATACAAATTATCGGTCTAACATTATATCTAATTCAATATTAAAATCACTGAAAGTACTTGAACGGCGGCACTATTTCTGAACAATTTTGTATGCGTTTGACGACATCGCGTAGGTATCGATTAGTATGCATCGAATGTAGCTGACGGCTTTCATTATGTTTTAAATAGTGATTTTAGTGAAAAATGTTTGTACCTGTTTTATAAAAAAAGGCATAAAGAACTAATTTCTTTTAGAGACAATAGAATGAATTATCATAAAAGAAAATCTTGAATTGAATCTTAAGAATATAAGATAAAATGACCTTCAAATACTGTTTTATTGACAGAACATGTGCACGTAGGAACTGGCATATTTTCAGTATGCAATGTAATTGTCAATTTAATGAATTCCAATTCTCAGCTTTCTGAACCACAATATTAAGAAAAGTGTATATAAACAAAATTATTAATGAGATTTTTAGAACCGGTTTTATTATTACGATAACAAATTTTTTGATGCAAAATCTAACAATAGGGTACCTACTAGACATCTACAATTAAAACTAAGTAATTGTTTTAACGTGCTTCTCCACTAACAGTACGAGTACCTACTCAACTTATCATAATAAGCAGGTTTATTTGTTTTCATTAACAAATGTACCTCGCCAGATTAATGTTTGTTATTCGATGAGAGGATCGCCCACTATTTATATGATATGAAATTTATTCACGTCTATTCAACAAATTATTACGAATTCACTTACAAATCTGATATTTAGTGCTCTATCAACATTTTCTGAATACCTACTTGGAATGATTACGCCCACCGCAATATTTAATTTCGTATCATTTGTACGTGTCGACGGCCGCCACTAACGAAACTGCCGTCTCATTAAATATTTTAATTAACTTTCCACATTCATGTTACCTGTCAAAATTAAAAATATCTCACGCGTGTTTAGGTACATGATACGTTAGATAAACGGAGACGGATTTGTATTTACAGCCGTCTATGATGAATGTGCAAATAGTTGCTAATGGTCACCATCACCATAAAATATACGCTACAAAGAAGAACTCATTTCGTTTCAAGGGTTTACCATATCTGTGACTGTAAAAAATAATCCCTACGTTTTTATCAGTGTCAGCACTGAAACGTGAAAACATCTAGAGCCTATACAATCTAGAATGCCTACAATATGTTTCCTCTGTATCATACTGATATTACTGCGGATTTAACTTATTATAACATTGTAATAGAATTTATTAGCGTAATTACGTTGTTTGTCAATGCCATTACGATTACACTTAATAAACTGATAACAGTTGTCAGCCTTAAAAGTAGATAATCTAAACTGGTTGGCTAATGAGCGGTCCAAATTTACATTTGTCATATTATTTGAAAGCCATTATTATTTATTTTCATATGTCATAAATTTCAAATAACTTTACAAAGTAAATGATATAATTCATCAGCATTAATAAACTTTTTGGAACACGAAAACTTCACTAAAAATATATCATGAAACCAAGTGTGTTTTTACAGTAAACCGTAATTGTAACACCGGTAATATTTTTTTTTTATTTCGCCCCATCACAATTATATTTAACACATTTATTGGTACCTAATTCAACGAACATGCATTTCAATGTACATATGTATTTAAAAATGCTAAGTCGTAGTCGTACCTATCTGTAGGTATGATATATCATTTTATAGTACCTACTTACACATGTTAAATTTTAATTCATTACCTTTTATGCTTCACGAATTAAGAATTAATTTTTTTAAATGTTAAATTAGTCTAAAAGTATATTTAATTAGATAGCGTAACATAATACATGGTACCTACATTTTTGTATAACATGTTGATATTTCACACAAACAAATTGTAATTTTTTTTATGCTAGGTGTAGGTATAGCTTCCAAGTCATGCTGCAATCTTGCAATACAACGTTGAACATGTATAAAAAGAGAACCTGAAACAAAAGCGAAATTACACGGGTCTTGATAAATTATCACTAAATAAAGATAATCATACTCGGATTGCCGGTTTGACATGTGAAGTCGGGAAAATTAATGAGTATTATAGGCCTCGTAACACCCGCTCGTTTGTGAGGCGAATTTGTTAAATTATGAGGCGGTCGATTTGAATATTAATCTTGAATCGATCGAGATCGAGCGAGGTCATTACTTGATCGTTTCCTCAAATTATCGGTCGACTTTGTAAACTGAACGCACATTCGTCCTTCTGATTTTGACGGAACATTGATGAATGAAAAATATAAATCTTCGTGTCCGTCTGACTGTTTAGTTTGGGTACCTCTTACCGTTTATAATTTATTTTATTTGATTAAGGCATTTAAGTTAATTGAACAAATTTATCTTACCGTGACCACCAACCAGGCAACATTTAGTGGATAAAACCAATTATTGCGAATATTAGTATAACTTATTGAAATGTCTTAAATACTAAGGAAAAGGAAATATTAAAATTCGTGTGAAGAAATACTTAAAACCGGATTACACAAAAAATATGCATCCTATTGATTTATATAAAAGGAAATGACACAAATAATAAAAATTGTATGTAGGTATGTGGGCAAGATATAAAGATTATTACTTACGACAAATTCATTGATATTATTACTAGTTAGCTTTATTTTATTAATCATTGTAACTAAATTGGTTTTTTGCATCAATAACAATTGCACATATTGTACCTATCTGCACTTGCAGTGTCACACAAATGCTATTGTTAAAACAGTTGTACATATTATACCTATAAGTAATAAGCAATTCGATGATTTCTACGGTGTACCGTCGTACCTATAGATTGCATTAAGGTGGAGCGAGACAGGCATGCACCGCGGATGCTTAACTACGCATGCCACGAGCAGACGTGTGCCGGGCAAAGAAAAGCATCAATCTGTCCGCTGCATTCTTAGAGATCTCGATCCACCATGCAAGACATTTTGCTCGCGTTTCTTTGTCAGGAGGTGCAAATTGAAAGAGACAACAAAGACACTAAAAGAATACGTGTCTCAAATGACTCGTAACTGGTCAATTTTCACGCGCATTCTCCGCATGCGAGATCTCGACTTGTATGGACAAAAACGACTACCTGCAGAGAATTAACGACTTTCATGCTTAAATAATAAAATAATGATCTTGTGATGAGTACAGTAGGCACTGTTAAGCAAATATAAACAGCAGCATAGGAGGCAGTCTAGAAATTCGGTGGCAACATCTCTAATTTGGTATACTTACTAGTAGCATACGTTTAGTATAAGTACTTAAGTATATTTACAGATTATTGAAATGCGCTGTTTCAAATTTGATAAAACACAGAGCAAACATGGTCTCATCGCACAAATGTTTGTCTTAGGTGGGAATCAAACCTACGACCTCCGGTCTCGCAGACAAAGTCCACTAGATCAAGAGGCGCGTTGCTGAAGGATAAATGATTAAGAAGCCCTATCGCACTTATACATATGTATAATTTCATCAAGTGAACGAATGAGGTAGCCTATCCCCAGCACTCCATACCTATCCACTCAATATTTCTGTCACGTACTTTTAATATATAAGTTTGTGTATCGATATTCTAATCGATTGGGTCTGCGCAATATATTTAATTTCTACAAACAATGGTTATGTATAGAGAACAATGGATTGGTACGGATATAAGAACACTACCTAATTAGATACACTGTCCAAAGTGTCTCCAGGGAATTTGAGTTGGGTGAGCCCGGTCATTGTACCTATAACTAGGGATGTGCACTGCGATTTTCTTACTGCTTTGTTTTCGTCGTAGTAAAACATTAGCCTGACGGAAAATTTTTTCTTCAAATTCTTTAAATATACGTATATTCGATATTGATGTAAGAGTGTAATCCGAATATTAGTATAATCGTCAGTTTCTACATTTCAAACTTTGTAGCATTTTTACTACAAGACGGCTTTTCATTAACTTGAAATCTATAAGCGTTTGCTATTTATTCTATTGGCGTATTGTTTTATAATATGTTTTCTTTTTGTTCCGATATTACGTACAAGGTAAATATTAATGAATCGCTCGTAAGACATTCTAAATGAATCTATTAAGACGGAATTTGTGAAAGGAATGTTTCTTTAAGTACTAACAAAAGCCTAGACAGTTGCAAATAGCGCAGTTGAATCGAGCATTGCCTATTTGTGGCATGTGGCTACATCGTCTTATTTAAGAACATTTCTCAATTAAATCAATGAAGCAGTAAGTACTTTATTCTTTTAAAACCTTAAATTACTGTTAAATCAAATTAAAATATTATTTTCAATAAGGGCTCTACATAGAGTTCTTCCCTTGCTATAATGTAAATACATATACCTAGTTTCTTCATTGGTCTTTATAACGATGATGTGTGTTGTATAATAATAAGACGGTTTTGGTTGCGTGCCTGAAGCAAGTTTTAAAAGGTGATTTTGGCAATGGTTTTAAATTGACCAGACTGTTAAGTATGCTTCAGGAGTCCCTCAGTCGCCACTTTATGCTAGACTCTACCTACGTCTGTATATATATGTAGGTAGGTACATACATACCGACATATCTGTATATATCGATTCTCTACAAGGTATATGTATGTACTAGTGTATAAATATGTAGAGACAGTCAAATCTGATAAGTTTTCTAATTGTGATCTCAACTTAGTTGCCTACAGCGATGGCCACTCGCATAATAATTTGGGCGTTCTTTATCTGATCGATTTATGATTGCTCTAAGGCTCTATAAGAATTAAAACGTTCTCAATATAGACTTGAACAGAAAACTATCAATGTATTGGAATATAGTATCTAGTACAAATACATTTAGAAAAATCGTTGGTAACTGAACGGAATCGGTCGCTATTAGAATGAAATTGTTCACACTGACGTTTGACGCAAACTAATTTTCACACTGTCGAACAGGTACAGTAAATTTTAACTTTTCAGTCACTTACCAGCGAAAATCTAGTAAAACATTGAACGGCAGGTGGTTTACATAGGAATAAAGACAGAATATTAACATGACATCCTATTACGGGGTATCTTGCTCGCAGTCTAGAGAAATGTAATTATGCATGTATAGGTAGGTATATACGAGTACCTACATTTAACATTATAAAGTGAAAAGGAATATATTCTTTAATACATGAACTTAGTTAATTGGTTTATTGCAAATGAAAATGAAATAGGTAATTACCAGCATATAAATACTTATACTTAGACGTTAAACATTAACTTATAAAGACTACGAATATATGTAATAGATTTTATTAAATTTGTTTTTTTATATGAAAAAATAATGTTTTATGGCAATTATATAATTATAACTATAACTCAAAGTCCATAATACAGATAATTGATATAAAGTTGCGAATTTTATCTGGATATAATAAAATTCTAGCGTATAGTTATTTTTTAAATTATCGATTTTTTAATACATACTTACATAGTTACTTACTTATGTTCCCATTGTTTCATTGTTAACCTTAAAAAGACATAGTAAACAAACTCCTCACAGTTCGTTAAACAAATTGTTTTTCTTATAATTCTGTTTCTTTATAGTAATTTGAGAGATTTTACAATTACATACATTACATGTTCCTGCCTTTATGGGCTGATGTAAAGTGTTTAGAACTTCAATCTAAGGTCAATCTGAAGTCTACGGTACTTTCGATCTGGCAGATATTGTTTATTAAGAAATTAATTTCCTATCACATATGCTTACATGCTTGCTTGTAGATTTTAATTTGTATATTGTCTGCTATTCAAACGCTATTTTAAAGCCCTAAAAACGGCATATAGAACGCGTACGTAGCGTCAACGCGGTTGCAGATTAAAACGGTTTGTAAATTCAAGCGAAAGCAGACGTTGTGGTCATTTGGTTGGGTCACCGCTAGTGCCAAATTTTCGCGAATATTTCCGTGCTTCAGAGGGCAGATTAAGTAGACGGCCTCAGTTGTCATATATATCCGATAGACTGATCCTGTTAAAAAAGGTTACGTCAAAATTTCGTTTCGGCTAATGTAATTTAAAAAATGCCATAAAATTATTGTTTCAATTTTTTTTTTACATTGGCAATTGGGCCAAGTATAAAATTAGGAGCGAATGAGTGTTCCACAAAGCAGCTGTTAGTACATCATTGTTGTTTGCGCATGTCCACAGCTGAGCAAACAAGTGTTCGTAATAAGTCCGCTAATGTTCAATTATTTGTTTTCACTGCTGTTGATAATGATAACATCTCGTAGCCTTGCATAATAACATATCGATTATGGAATTCTGTTATTAGTAAGGTTGTCAAATTGTACTTGTCATTTGCTTTTTGTACTTAGTAACCAGTCAACAACGCTTTTTTCTGCGCTAACATAACGTGTTATTTCAATATATGGCAGACCAACATCTATAATTTAGTAAATCAAATACAGGATAATTCTCTCATTCCATTCATTTTTCCACATCACATTGGCATAACATTCCTTCTAAATATTTGTTTAGTTACCAGCATTAATCACTTTTATAACATATGAATTAATAAATACAAATACAATTGAGGCATCTATTAAGATATAAATTTGGGACAAAATAAATTGTAATTTAATTGATAAGGCCGTGAGTAAAAGGAAACAATAAAGCATTAATCATAGTGTTAAAAAAATTCTTTAAAATTGTATGGATATTTTATCAGATTGTCCAAATTAAAATTTAGTGACAATTCTAATATGAAAGTGGCTGATCGTGAGCCGGTTTTGAAACCTGGATACAGTTTCACTAATTTACTTTTATTTTCATAATATAAATTACTTTCTAATGTTGTTTAATTTGCATAGTTTAGGTACGGACAGGAAGTAACGTGACTACTTTTTAATGTCAACACTTATATTATGGATAGAACTTGTCTACTAATTAATTATCTCTACAAAGGTCCGGTTTTGAGGGGGTCCTCGGACGATACATATTAGGAATAGAAGCGTTTTAACGCTATCCCTAGTTCTATTTTACACTGCTCGCCACCCTCTTAGGCTACCACCAGGTTTAAGGACATGCCACGCTAACCAAGTAAGGTTTGATAGACTTCACAGGAGTTAAAGAACCGTATGAGGGTTTTTGAATGTATCGGTTACGTCAACATGTTTTCATTAAGAGATATTTTATTTAGACTATTACGGATTTTTTTCTTGCCTGATTTATCTAATCAAATACCTACGTTGTGTATCGAGAAATTATGTCATAGTTCTTGTTTTGGCTTAGCGAAGTCGTTGCATAAGTTTGTATAAAATATAAGCTCGAATTGCAGTTGCAGTGTTCGTAGGACGCTTTGCACATTAAAAACAATTTTGGACCTCTGCCCGGAAGTTGTGACTAATCTTTCATGTTGTGATTTTACGCGTGCTTTGACTTACACATTTGCAAAGTGCTTGTTGAAAGTAAGCTTTCTGCATTGATATATCTAATATTGTTTTCAAATGCTTTCGAATCTTGATAATGCATTTATCGAATAAAAAAATATAAGCAAGTAATCTTTTATCATACGTGTTGTCGACTTACATACCTATAGATTAACGTTTTGTAGTTTCTAGTATCTAAATAAGATCGTCTTGCATAAATCTTGCCAAGCTCGATATTTGTAATTTACTCGTTATTAATATTTAAGATCTATTTCATATCAAATTTAATTTCCAGATTAGATATAGCTATAGGTATTACGATGAAATACTACAAATGTACTGTAATGTAATAGGTAAGCAGCTGTGTTTTGTTTTCAGAATTATTTTTATTGAATTTTATTTCAAAACGAAACTCTGCAGGTACCGACGTGTTGCTGTTGGTATTCGATTGATATTTTTTGCCTGTCAGAGGAAAAATGTAAGAGTAATAATTTAATTGGTGATATGTTTATTTGTCTCGCGCACGTTTACGATTCTTTCATTCGGCCTTCAACTAATATCTTGGCATAAGAAGCTGCCGTCGAGCATTCTTCAGTACTGAAGCGTTGAAAAACTTGCATTTTCTCGCTCATTAAACTTAATATGTAGCGTTATAAATGTCTTTCATAACTGCGTATTTGTAACGGTAGAGAAAATTTAATACATTAAATGTTCTTTTCTTAATTATTGTAATCTACAATTGATTAAACAATTTTTTTTATTTGGTTTAACGTAAATTTAGATTGACATACCTATAGCATGAAAGTCGTATGTTCAACAGTCACTACGTGATAAGTACATAGGTATCTGTCTGAGTAAATAACAGTTGTTACCTTATGATTAAAACCTGTGCTGTAATTTTACGAATTTGTTACCTAAAACAAAATTAAAACGTTGCATATAAGATCTAATAATAACAAAACAATGTAGCTTAAAGTAACAACACAATTAATATTTATTACTTTAAACATCATTATTGTACATTTCTTATCTATTACATAGTATCTATTGTTGTCTAAAACAGATAAGATCTTAGCCTGCAGGTACGTAGGTATGTAGGTATTAAATATACCTAATTATAAATTCTAAATGCAATAATATGTAATTTAATATTAATGTCGGTTGGCTGCTAGTGAACTTAAAAACATACCTAATTATGGATATACTCATAAGTATTTTTCGTGCAAATTATTCTAACGTACCAAACATTGATAGGGTAATTAGCAACATTAGGGTAATTACTAACATAACCTTGGAATGCCGCGCTAATCGTAAAAATTTGGAATAATTTTGTATTATAAATTTTTATGATATTGTAGTTCAAAGTTCAAAAACTTCTTGAGACGACGTTGATGCCTTTTATATGTATATAGGTAGGTACTTATGTTCGCATGAGTGGAAAAGCGCATGCAAAACATTGCTAGCTAATTGCATGCTATGTTTGTAACATCCATGGGCTACCGGGGTTCAGATGTATTTAATGATGTATTTGTAACATATATCTGATCAATAAGGTAAAATTGATTACGCAATAGCAAAAGCATAAATTGCTCATAGGTATGGAAAATACTAAAACAATCCGACAGCAAACTAGCAAATTTCAAATTTCGAATACTGTGTATCACGTCAACCGGCACAGACTATAAAGGCATATTTAGTTTTATAACGAAATGCAGCCAACCGCCAACTAGCCCGCAATAGGCGTAGCTAGTGATGTGCGAGGTGTTCCCGCGATAACTGCGCCGAGTCACGCGACTCGCTCCGCCCCGCGCCACGCACGTAACGCTGGCCTCGCTTTGTTTTGCTTTTATGAATTAGTATAAGCACTGGGTGTTGCTGAAATGGGCTTTTACCTTTTTACGGAAATCTATGAAAATTTAATCGTGGAATTGTAATGAATCAGCCATTACCTCGCGTTACCCTTTGATATAGAATGATGTAAAGTCGTCACAATATTAATCAAACCGCTTAGACTAAGGGAAATTAGAGATAATTATAGACATAAATTGAATCAAAACTAATTAGAAATTTAATTCTGTTTAAAAGTCCTTTAAATCAATAGTTCATATTTGAACAATTTCCAACTATGTGATTACACCTATCAAATAAGTAATTTGCGTTCCTTATACTTCAATATGTTGTGCACGCGCTTTGTCCACTGAATATTGAAGTTTTATTATGGAAAAAATTCACATAAAAATAAAGCACAACATACCCAGATCTCACACTCTATAAACAAATTGAATTTACCATCAACTTATTTAAAACAAAAACTAATAATCACCTAATAAAAGCTAATAAACACCTAAAAGGTAACATAAATTGATTCGTTTTTGTTTTGCAAGTCTTGTAGTATTGCACATTACTTTTGAAATACTTTAGTAAGTAATGAGGCACATGTAGAGTCGGTAACATTTGAATCTATTCATTTAAGTAAGTAATTATTCTGCAATTTGAGTTAATGAGGAACATGTCTAGGTACATTTAGTACATTACATTAGATGCAATAAAATGTACGTAAAAATAAATGATTTCTTGTTTTAGTAATTAACTTTGGCTGCACAATTTTGTCGTGCAACAAAAATATGTAGGTATAAGATAAATAAAAACGAACAAGCAGAACTATTTACGTCTATTTTAAACATACACTTATTTATAAACTTTTGTGTTACCTGGTGGAATAAACCATTAACTATTTAGGTATAGAAAATATTCGCAGCCATCAAACTTCTAAATGCAGTCCAAGTGCAGTGCTAACACTCATACTTGATAAACGGCGGCCATCACTGTACGGTACGGCCTATTATGAAAGCGTGACGTCACCGCCCCGCCCCCCACCGCCCGCTTCAATCAAACCGGGAACCCTCGTCATGCCCCCACCCTACGATCCGCTTTACTGACTCCGCATTTTTTCTCATAATAATAACGTCGAAAAAATCGCACAAAAAATCTCGACAGACGCGGCGATTCTCGTTCCGTCCCATCCCTATGCCATGCCATTCCTTTTTTCGCATCGTACGAAACGGAATTCCAAAATTGAATTTAGGATAGAACGAAATATCCACAAACATTCGATTTTAAATCTTCACAGCACATTCAATGGCAAACCTAAGATCTCACATTTTGCACAATTATAAAGTGGAGCCGATCGTAACGACGGCAATAGAATAAAAACCGACCTGAGTATCTAAACTTAATATAAACCTACGTAGAAACCCACATAATATATATTTTTATGAATAAAATTCCCTAATAGAAGAAAGTGATACGTAAATTTACGATAAGTAACTAGATCATGCGTTGCGTAAACCCAAATAAGTAAGGATTTGAACATAGGTAATTAACACAAATTAGATCGAGACTAGGATTAGTTAGGTATTGCATAGGTAGGCACCTGTGCTATTCGAATTTGCCTACAATAGGTAGTTGCCTAGTTACGTACGCCGTTAGTTATGTACGTCGTTGCGCTAAGTTAGATAATGAAAACTCAACAAATTTAATACTGTTTTTATCACAGGTCCTACCTACTTACAGGTTTACCTACTTGAATCTTCCGTAGTCATATTTAAATCATCCGGTCTCATTGCCCTGTAAGAATAAATGCCAAACATAATACAAATAAATTGCTTACAATCTCTATTGGTGGGTCGACTTACTAGGTACTTACATATGAGTGGGCGCCAACTTATAAACCAAAATTGTACCAAATTGAAGATACATTGAATAAGTAATTTTTGTCATAAATGTAAAAAAAATGTGTTTTAATCTGATGTAAGTATCGTATCTACTTATGTAGTCGACGGTCAACTTGAGACGACCATCTTAGTTTTCAAGAGAAACAACGTGTAGGTACTTGTGTATATAATCACTCTTGAATCATCAACATTTTAACTGCTTCCTTTTACAGTTATTCTTATGCATACATTAACTGCAGTTATATTTCCAACTAGATAAGTTATACTAATTAGCTGTCTTACTAAATTGCATACTTGCTTAACTAACGCTAACATTCCTATACATCATAAATCTCTCGTACTATCAATAAGTGGGTCTAATTCGAAAAATATGATGAATCTTATCAGCTACAATTCTAAGTTTAATAATCTTATTAGATTTACTTTCTCATATTCGATTACTTACAATTAATAATTTAATTTTATTTAATTGTTATTAATTTTAATCTATAATACCATTAATCTAGTAAATTGATTTAAAACAACATCTACATATATATTTGAAGTACCTATTCAACGTAAACGTTACTAAACTACTAACGCTCAGTTATTTAATGCCATCTGTTATCAAACTCATTCATAATTGTCTATATTACTAAACTTAGTGCAAGCTACTCATCAATAGAGGTCAGTAGTGAGTGAGTTTTAAAGTTTGTATCTTACTACTCAACTTAGTTCAGTCGGATGTTAACAGATGGTGCTGTTTCAAATGAAAACTACAAGTTTTAAAAACAGAATATATATTTTTCTATAGGTAATTAGTTTCCAGTTAGGGAATTATTAGTGTTCAGGAAATACGTAGGTTTAGTTCTTAATGTATACATATATTATTTTATTCAAATTTTAGATTATTTTGGTAAATAAAATTATTATCCTTGATCTATGTATTTTGAGTCTTTCCGGGAATACGTTATTATATTTCTGAGAGCCAATTTAAAGAAAACTTACCGATAAGCTTTACTGTAGTATGGTCATAATTTTATTATTACGTCATATTAATATTTTGATAAAGCTTCTCGTTTCACAACCGTAAAATATTGTGAATAGCCAATATTGATGTGCGACTCAAATGAACGCAGCGCCGGAAGCTCTCAGATACCGGCCTCGTGGTGAGCGCCGTAAATTACTCGCCATCGCGTCACCCTAGCTTGTCGCGCTTCCTTTTATATTCCTGTTACTAGGAGGTATCTACATTCATATGAGTTATATTTTGATTTTTGTAAGCTGAAATCTTATTTGAGCATTGATAAAATTAACAACAGAACATAAATAAAATTTGTATTCTAGCACAAATTATAATCTTTTATTTATTGGTTATTGTTCAATAGATTAGGTATGTAAATTAAATGTTTTATATAGGAATAAATGTTTCGTAAAAAGTTAATGGTTTGAATAATAATTGTAGTAGAATGTTCGATAGAAAAAGTTAAATTATTTCATCTTGATTGATAACGTTCGATGTCTCCACAGATAATAGTCTCACAAGTTTTACATAGATGTCGCTACACATAGTAGTCTCAACTTTTGCCATGAGATGGCGCTTTACTTAAATTATGATCTTTGTTTACATACACAAACACTATATAGGTCACTTACAAAAAATGTTATGAATGATATTTATATTCGTTTCTCTATTCTTATGAAGTTAAAGTGGATATCAACCTCTCAATATCTTATTATACAGGTTGTTAAAAATTAGTAGGTAGGTGCGTACTTACGTGCCTCCTAAATATTATGTATTATTATTTATTACCCTTGTCTAACTGATTTAAGATCTACAATAATAGCAGAGACTTTAGATGTACATACCTATAATAAAAATCGTCAATAGGTGTAATATTTTGACGTTAAGTATAAATATTATGATTTTTTTTAATAGGTATGGAATTGTTTTACTACCTATTAAGTATGATAAAATCAACATAATATTCGATCAATGACTGCATTTCATATTACGCAAGGATGCCATAACTCATGATCTATTGTTCTTCGCTTACGAAGTTGAAATCATGTGCAATTACAAGGGTGTCGGCGCTAGTGTCTCCTCATAAATCACCTCTGCACGATATAACAATTAGCCGGCATGATAGCAATGTTAATTAAACTGCTATGATACTGAGACCGCATACGGTAATACACGACAACCTATGTCTGCGTGTAACATCAACGTGTGCTGGTACGTAGAACTTGTAGGTATAGGTAGGGAAGTAGTTATGTAGGTACTACAGTCTTAAGTGTTTGTTTACTACTGTGTTACGTATGTAAGCTAAAGGTAAACGTAGAAGCTTTTGTTTAGAGTATTGCGGTGAAACCACTGTCTCTACTGTTAAACAGCAGTCCTTCGATTGTTTTGTTTTAGCATAATGCATATGGCGTAAATGGTATGAAAAACGTCGATACTTATGAGATTGGACACAGAAGGTTACGCAGGTGTCTGAAGGAATTAATATTAGATAGCTTGCATGCGCGCTTGTTACTCTATAATGTAAATAATATCTTATACCCTACTATAACACGAACTATAATAGGCAAGTAAAATTTTTGTGAACAGTGAATTTTTTTTTTGATAACGGTTCTTAATAGAAATCGTGAAACACATCAAATTATTTGAGTGGAAATATTAAGAATAGGGTATATCTTAACACTACACTAATTACCAATTTTCTGCCATAAAATATATTATTATTTTTTACTCAATATAAGTTTGGAGGCGTGTAACTTTCCATCGGAAGTCATTCACTTAGACCTACAGATAAAATAACAAAATAACTTTCACTCGTAATTCAATGCGCAAAAATGTACCATACCTTCATGACGATTTCACAATTTATTCGAACGAATTGAATCAATTATAATTAATACAGTAATAAAAATGTCATCTCATAAATAACTCTGTTATCTACTTGCCCTTGCGTGGAGAACGCTCCGACGGTGGTGCATTTCTTACCTTCAATACAGCAATAAATATTAATGAGTAAATTGATAATTACCACAGTAGTAATCGTTAAACGTTTCACAACTGACATAATTCAAATTCGAATCCTGTAAAACACCTG
Organism: Aspitha aspitha aspitha; assembly: GCA_018246895.1. Taxonomy (NCBI): domain Eukaryota; kingdom Metazoa; phylum Arthropoda; class Insecta; order Lepidoptera; family Hesperiidae; genus Aspitha; species Aspitha aspitha. The sequence goes on along the minus strand of DWGJ01000075.1, from coordinate 10,950 downwards.
CAGAACAAAAAATAAACATGCGATACAGTTCGCCGTCAATATTATCACTTCTTAATTAGCGCACGTTTTTAATACATTCCATTATCCTCACTATCATTTAAATTTCTCTAAATATGGGTATTATCTCTGAAATAAGACGATAAATAGAACAGACTGTATATGCACGAAAAACGCCGTAATGCAGTTTGGTAAAGTCACCGGTAAACTTGCCTTACGAAAGACATACGAGTATATCAGTGGAATAGTAAAAAATGTCAGCATATATTATTTCAGCTTTTTGTTACCTTACTATTTTTAGGTAAGTACTTATTGCAATTTTTTAAATTAAGTTCATATATTTTTTAAATTTAATGGAACATATTCTTTTATGTTCCTATGTATGTGTGTGTAAAGTATCGCTTCTGCTATATTACGAAATTACGATAAAATGCGAATTATCGGACGTCTCTAATCTTTCCACGCTGTAGAGTTCTTTCTGAATCCCTCTATGTAACCCTTCCCTTATAACCATGATATTAAGGCACAAACATTTACATTCAGGCTGCTATTAAAGAAAAGGTAGGTACGTGGATGGGTAGATACCTACCTTCTCGTAGTATTGTGAATAACTATTAATAACGAAGCTGTACTAGGTAGAAGCGTGTAGAGCTGAGTGTCCTGTATTTCAAATACAATACATCAACCACGAGCCATTAGTCGCGAGACACCATCCTTTGAAGACTGACCTGTTCGGGAACGCTCGGCATTTTGATTGCGCGCCCCCAATGATTGCGAGCGCTTTGATTAACAGATTCCTGGCTACCTGCTGACATTATCGATGTGCTAATGTATTATGGGGAGACATTCTGAATAAAATGAAATACGTATAATATCTAGTACATTTAGATCTAATTGTAACTACTTTGCAAACAATAATAATATTAATATTAAACATTGTAAACAGATATATATATAAAAAGTATTAAATCTACTTGCCACCTGCAATTTTATTCTTGTTTTGGGGGTAACAAAACGTAAATTTCGTTAAACAGCAATGTTCATTTGTTGTTAAGACGTCCATAGAATTAAAGATATAAGGTAGCCACTGCCTTGGACTTATGCTTAGTTAAAACCTAAAATCTTTTTTACTGAGAATGTTCAATTTTCTTACTTTCTTATGATGGTTATTTTAAATATAATGTAACAAAACATACCAAGTATCTATTATGTACTAATCAAAAAAATATATATATAAATATCTAACCTTTGTAATCTATACCCGTCAAAAAGTATAGAGACATGAAAACAGAGCCTTTTATTTCGACACTGTCACACGTAGAGAGTTCGTTTATGAAAAATTATGAAGCCGCGGCGGCGGAAATTACGTAACTTGTCTGATTAAATTAGAAGTTGGCTCGCTAATTAGCGGGTACATCGCATTTCACTTCGCGCACGCTTAGCGGGAAACAGATTTCCTCTCGAGAGCCGTTTAGAAGAGCCGGATTTTTGACATCGAAAATTCACCGGTTTTGTTTTTTAATTTTACTGGCTATCCGTTCAGGATAATTGTCGTAATTTAAGCTTTAATTTCTGTTTTGCGTGACCGTTTCAGAAGTGAATCGAACCAGTTGAAACTAGAGTATTAAATCAAAAAACAAGATGCAAATTTACAAATGATATGTAATTGGTAACATTTTATTATATCCTAAGCAGAATATTGTATTTTATTTTATAAAACAAAGTTTCAACGCCAGTTAGAGGGAGTTCATTTGATTTACAGTTGATATATTTTTCATATGTTTCATGAATCCTGTAATATGCTTGTATTTGAACATTTCGATTATTTTACACAATGGTTAATATTTTCATTAATAAACAGAAATGTAGTTTATTTGTAAGAGAATCCGGAGACAAACGTAGATTGATGCGTATGTGTGTTGTTATTAATGACCCTTCTCCAGATTGCCCTTTGAAACGCTCAAGGGAGTGACAACACTATTTTTAACGTCAGTATAAAATTAAAGTTTTGATAAGCCACAGTTTTGTACCGGCTTTGCATGATATTAAATATGTTTATTTTGTTCATTTCTATCAATAAATATTATACTGTTGCAATTTTAATAAAAAAAATTGTTTCATGCGATAAATATGCTATGCGTTCTATGCAAAAATATATTTGAAGGTTATTGACGGTTTACAAAAATTTATTTTTGGTCCTCTATAGTAGAATGTTATAAACAGCGATATGTCTCTTATATAGACACGAGTAGGTATTGTGCTTTGATGCGCGGGCTTCCTTCGTTATAAATTATAAATATATGTGAAAGTAACCGAGCTTTATTATAAATCTAAATTCGTAATTTTCAAAAATCATCGCGACCATAAAGCAAGTCGAATGTCATTTCTTCCGCTTTGAAACTCTGCTTAGCGCTGATACACTGGGAATAAATCAAAACCACTTTGTGCTCCAACAATAGCTCTCTAATTGACAAATAGTGGAAATGATAAATACAAGCGCTGGGAATTTTCCCAAAATACCCCCTTTGATCGTCACTTGATTAACAACTGCCGACCGCCACCCGCGAAATCTTATTAATTTTCTTTTTAATTCTGTCTCGTCTACTGATACACGTCACTGGCGTTTCATCGCTAAAGAGTTAAAGGCAGCGATGAACAGTTAAACACACAAATATCGTTTAAGCATTTCGTATAAACTTAAATCCATATTTCACATTTTTATTACGAAGCGTCAATCTCTCCACCTACTATGTACATATTCTCCTGTAATATTTTATCCGTGATTTATTTATCATCTATTATTAACACTGGTTAGTGAGCCAAGTACCTTAAGTGGAATATTTTTCTATGATTTATACATATTATATTATTAGCACTTTATACCACAGTCTTAGGTGATTCATAGGAAGTGTTCAAAAAGTTTTACGTCTTTTGTGAATCTAGACGGCGCTGAATACATGATTACTTAAAAAAACAAACATCAAATATAACATTTGCAAAGGTTGAATGAAATATTAATTTTATGTATTTTGTGAGACTTTTTGTAACATGTTAACATTTATTGAACGGCGTGCATTTATCCGGTCTGTTTATATTAAACTTATTTTATCATCTGGCTTGATGAACTAGTCATTTATAAATAAATTAAACATGTATACGATACGACAAACACAGGTGAGCGATTTCTTCCAGGACAGGACAATCGGAGTTAGATTATGTATATTAAAACATACGCAGGGTTCACATACCTAACAATTTTTTAGACAAGTATGTATATAATAAATAAGTACTTTAAGACAGCGTTACATACAAAAAACAGGTTGGATAAAAGAAACCAAGTTAAAATTATCATATCACATTTAGTTTATCATACTCTATATTAAACATGCCGCTTGGACCAATAAGATTATTACCTTATAGAAGTAAAATAATTTCGTCACGTCCGTAAAACTAATTAAGTGTGAGTTCACCGTAGGAATAATACCTGCCCCAAGCAAAGGGCATGAGAAACCAACTCCACTGAGTCATATAACCAGTTTCGGAGAATGAATCAAAGCTACTCGTACATGGTCGGTTATCAAATTATCAAACACACGTGAGCCTGTTAATTTCCCCGTCGGTCAGCTTAAAGACGTATTCCCTGAACCGACACTCCGCGATCGTATCGCATCCAGGTAATTGCGGGCTAGAAACATCAACTCCTATATGCTCTATAGGGAAATACTTAATAATATGACCGTGTAATCTTGCATTTTAATACCATTCGTATAGCGATGAGCTTTCAATTACAAAAGTATTTAGTTATAGCATTAAAGCCGATTAGCTACGTTACTGAATAAGTAATTATTGTTTACATTAAAACAGATATCTTGTGTCTAATGAAGAGGTTGTATCCTGTGAATAAGTAAGTTTACAATATTACATTATATCAATATCGAATAATTACAAAATGAAAATCTTAGATTTTCATTTTGTAATTGTAGCGGTAAAAAATGGTGTAAATCAGAATCAGTTTTATCAAGAGCAATAAAAAATGTTCGATATAATTCAATGACTTCTTTTTACACTTTACAATTAGTAAATGAAAAAACTAGGACTAGTAACTTACCCCTGTATACATAATTCCTTATCCCCTAAAACATTTTAATGAAAAAAGAGATTCTTTCATACCTACGAGTATGCTCTCGCTTTGGACACGATCTAGTTGCTGGAATGTAAATGGAAATTGAAAATTAAAAAAAAAGCGAGGGTCGTCCCGCGTGAGGGTGGCGAAATCGTAAATTTAAATTGTCCATCCCTCAACATGCAAATTTTCGCAGTAGGCATGCCTTTCAATTGTACCTACTCATCTGGAGATAAATGTACAGAACGGTGATTAATGCCGAAGCTTATACGACTTGTCTTATCTGATTTAGTTGTGTTTTATTTTTGTACATAAATAATCAGGTTTTACATACATACGAATGAACCAGCACAAACTGACACATAAAATCGTCCAAGGACTCTGCGAAATGATAATAATGTACTCACGCAGTCTGTTACTTTTTCTGGATTCATTAGCTAATAAGTTGATAAAATAATGCTCATTACAGCAATGTCTAAAACTTTTTGTACGCGTACCTAACAAATGGCATCTGCAAAGAACACATTGTCAAGAGAGTCGCCGCCATCATTAACTGTCGCTAATGAAGCTTGAGCTTTTGGGTTTTAAATAACTTGCGCCAGCCTCTAGGGGCGGGCCAATGCCGAGTACTGTAACGTATAGATTTTTTTTACTAAACATGATTTTAACAAACCATATCGAAAACCTCACGATGTAACCTTTTACTTCTGATCTTTACATTAACAAGAAAAATACAAATCTGATGTACTAGTAACTAAATACGTCTTGTCAACTCAACAGACCATGTCTAGAGTCGGTAGATTTTGTCTAAATGCGAAATATGATTTTTTTATCTTTCTTGTAATGATAGTTACTTTTTATTACTCTGCTACCTGGTAAATTCTAGTAGCCGTGTTAAGCACGCAATAAACTCTGTAAGTACTTTAAAACTCGTAGAGTGAGATCTAGCGATTAAACTGAGGTTATGGTGACACATATCACTCAACGCACAAATTAACGTCCGTGTAAAGTTATATCGTCGGGCAACGAGGCGGTTGTCACTCATGCTCCATCAACTGTTGGTACATTTTGAGGATATGACGCCGGGTCAACCACATGTCGAACGAGACGTGACAATATTTTATCTCCTGTCTCACTTTTAAGGAAATACTTCCACCAGTGAGACAAAGACAGCCTTCGAACTTATCATTGTAAGAATGCGTCTTTGAGTTATCTGCGGTAAACGGGGGTCGTATCTTAGGCAGGTTGTCGCTAATAGGCGTTTTACTCGGAACAAATGACATCTTGCCTTCATGTGTGTTCCAACTTCAGGACACGTGTTGTCCTTCCGTCTGTCAGATGGGTTGGCGGTCTGCGATGAATATGGCTCACCAGTCCGGGTATCCGCCAACACAAATATATAGCCGATCGCTTCCCCTACCTGATCATTTGAAATGATTTAATTATAGATTGATCTAATTACATTCACCTTTCCTTTTCAGATTCGCCGAGAAACCGATGAGGAGACACCGTCCGTTTGTATCGTGTGAAACAACCGTTGGATCGATCGCTGCTGTGTAGTGAATGGAATCCGAAGTGTTTGTGTTGTGACTGATAACGTGATAGTGTCGGCCCGAGTGGCCGAAAACCTGCGACGGAAGATACGGACGCGAGCCGCGCGGGCTGCGGGCCCGCAATGAGCGCCAATAACTGCGACAGCATGCCATATTTCTCCAACGCCTACATGCCGGACATGAGAAACGGGGGTGGACATGACCACCAACAGGCGCACGCGCATTATGGCGCGGTGCCGCAGCAGGGCCACGAGTTGGAGGGCTGCGACCAGCAACTTAGGCCGGCTCAGCATCACTATCCCGCGCAGCCGGCGCCTGGTATGCCGTACCCGAGATTTCCGCCGTACGATCGACTGGGGTACTACCAGCAGATGGAGCAGAATGGATATCGACCTGATAGTCCATCTCAGATGGGGCACATGGGTCAAAAAACGGACGGATATGGTCCGAATGGCCATCAGCCCCCAGCGCCCGCGGTGTATACGTCGTGCAAGCTACAAGCGGTAGCCGCGACGGCGAGCGGCGTACCGGGGAGCCCGCCGCTCGAGCAGGCGCAGCAGATGCCGCACCACATGCATCCGCAACAGCACATGGTGCAGCACGGGGTGCCGCCTCACCAGCAGCACCTCATGTACCCGGTGGACGACATGCAGCATCAAACGCAGATGCCGCCGATGCACCAGCAGTCGATGCACGCGCAGCAGGCGCCCCCGCAACAGCCCCCGCCGAACACTAACGCGTCGCTGCCCAGTCCATTGTACCCTTGGATGCGAAGTCAATTTGGTAAGTTTTAAACACACCTGTTTAGCTTAATATAGGTAACTTTGAATACAGGATTGCTAAAGTGTACAATTAGTCAGAACACGAATTATCTATGAATGTGTATTGGTAATAATCAACATAAAGTGTTTATTAACATTAAATTAGTGATATTGTTTCGAATATATTGTATTCAAACACAACAGGAAGTGGATTTAGCTTTCGCTTTCGATACAAAAATATTAGACAATTCGATTTGCACAATGCATTAACAGGTAGTGTATTGAATTCCCAAATCTGCTCCCGCACCACGTGCTCATTGACGAGAAACAATGCAGTGCAGAAACAATACGGTTCCTTCTGTTCCCGAATTATTTATGGGCCGAAGAGGCATTCAAAAGGAATTTCACTTTTCATAAAATTTACAACTCGCGCACAAAAGCGGCCCACCTTCTGTTTTGCTGACACCGAAGCTCAACAATAAGGCTTCGAGTTGCGCTACCGTCTCCTACTGTTTTCGAATTTGTGTTCAAACTAATTTATGGTGAAATGCCATGATTTAGGGCCTCTATTGTAATTGGTATGATTCAAATTGTGTTTAAGGAATGAACAGAATTTAGTTCGGGCGGTTCGGTCGCGCGGCGTACTTATCCTAATAGCAGTGGTTAACAATCCTTGACTCGCGAGTGAGTTTAAGTGCAGTGGTGATATAGTACCACCGTTAGTGTAAACGGCTAATACACATTTTCATACGACTGCGAAAATTTTCTTCCATCTCAGTATTTCACCAACGTATAGTCTGCTTAAATGTTTCATACGCTATAATTTCCATACTTGCAATTTATAGAAGTGTATTAATATTGTATGGCAGTGATTGAGCTAGATTATAGTTAGTTAGATTTGGTATTCAGTTTCTTAGTAAATGCTGCTATGGAGTTACGTGACGAAATTAAAAATGCCAAGGTAAATATGCTCGTTATACTATAGTTACTATACTACTTCCCACTGCTGGGAACAGGAAGCAGCAACTAGAATACTGATACTGATACGAACACTTGAACCATTTGATGTCACATAAAATGGTTTTTGACATTACAACTGCAATCATAAGTTGATAGTAATGTAATCTATAACATGCATAAGTTTTAATAATGCTGTGATCGTTACATTAAGTACCACCATCGTAATAGCACTCAGTGACCTATTTCGAAGTAAAATAAGTTCTGGCACTGAACGAACCCTTGTCATAACCCTTATCCTGGTTACGTGCTAGATAAGATGTGCCAATTTAGAGTTCGTCGTATTGGAGCATGATTCGTCGCACTAATTAATTAATGTTTCTGAGAGATTAATCTGTTTTATATACCTATTTCACGTTGTTTAGTGTTATGCTTCGTGTTCTTTGATTGTCTTTTGTTTGTAAAATCAGTAGGTATATGCGTTAAGTCTTTTAATTATTCGAAAATATGGTCAGGAATTAAAGCTGCTACTATAAGTAGATACATAATAACTTGGTAGTATTACCTATATCGCAGCATTATATATTACCTATGACTGCACTTTTAATTTATTCAACCTTTAAGATACCGTCCTTACAATTCAGCGCAAGCAGTCTTTTAACCAGCAAAAAACTCCTTAAAATCTCAAGCATCAGACGAAAACGTATTTAACGTATGAAAAATACATCCCCTCAGCAGAACAGTAGCACTTGAGTTCGCTAAGTTTATGTTATCTTATGGATACTCCATTAATTATGTTTAAAATTTGGCGGCCATAAGAAAAAACGGACCAATAAGAACGAAGCTGTCGATGTTTAAAATAGAACACACCGCTCCAACCAGACGAGTCATTAATCAATGTGCAATGTGTCTACTCTTTCTCACTAATATGTACTGATATCCGCCCGCTTAACCGCTTAAGTACATATACTTTCATGTTTTAGGCTTACTTTTATCAAATTTGAATAAATATCTTAGTTATAAATGATTGGAGTTTCCCTAACAGTGGGTAATTTTTTTCATTGTGAACTTCTCATACTTAATGCATGGATTGATTCGAGAATGAAAGAACCTAAAAATTAATAACTGTATACAAAAATATATTACTAAACAAAAATATAAGCCAAAATTCGTACTCCCAATTAAATATTTACGATTACGTATAGACATATGTATCTAGGTACCTAACATAAAAGATTTGAAGAACAGGTAATATTCCAAACAATTCAGTAATTTTGATGGCGTCAACAAAAAAAATCCGCACACCTGAAATAAAAACAATAGTTAATATCGTCCGCGATCAGAACATTCCTAAATAAAACGCCTTTATTTCGGCCGATTTGACGCATAGCCCCTGACTAACGGTATAGAAAGATAGACTTACCTAGTCCGAGGTAGGCCGCGATAAGTCGGCGAATCGAGGTGGAAATGGAAATATAATGGAAATCTCCCTCCTCCCTGTCCTAACCCCCCTCACCCTGCTCGCATACAATGCCGAATAGACGACTTGTTACATTTCATTGTTCAGTTATCAGCCCCCAGGCCTTTGTGGAAGCCCGATGATTGAATACGAGGATTTGTTTTGGTGCCTGCTTCTGATTTTCTACGTTTGCCACTGAAAGCTCCAATCGCTCGGCATTAAACGAACAGAGCATAATACAATTACGAATGATCGTTGATTCATTTTAGTATCAAGGATTTGGTAAAGAGAAACATACGAAAAAATATAACTGAAAAGTCGCGGACTCGTATACTTCTCCAATAATTCCACTTTTACGTAGTGCTTTAATCCGATTTGGTAACGCTTTCTATTCCTTGTTATTATTACATTTCATAATCATGCTTATAACTACTGATAGGTATAACACTTATCTAATAATATCACTGCTGAGTCTTCTGACAAGAGGGGTTAGTTTAAAAAACTGCCTTTTCTATTTTTAAAGGTACAATTTTTAAAAGGTAAAAGGTGATTGGTAGTTGATTTACATAGTTTGTGTATTATAACGCAACAGTTGCAGCTTCGTAAAGTGTACCTATGTTGGTTTGATTTAGAGCAGATGGTGATTTTGCAATGGATAAAATTAATCGTTGCGCACGTAATTACTTGTTTATTTGGATCGCACCTTTCAGTGCATCGTTTTTGAAATAAACGCTAGCTTTTCTTGTTTATATGAGATTCGCACAAAGCTGTCTGTATTTATCTTTAAGATCTTTTCATTTCCATATTGCAAGCTGTCTGTCATACTTTTATTGAATAAGAAACTGCTCGCTTCGTTTGTACATTCCGATAATTAAATATCAAGAGTTACATAAAAAACATTTTTATGCACAGGTTTTCAACACTTATGATCAATTATTAATTTCAAATAATTTTTATTTGTTTAAATAGTAGTGTTACAAAAATCATATTACCTATAACTTTGCTAATTATAAGTATAATACCTTATATTGGTAGATATTATTAAAATCTTATCGTGTCCGGTAATTGGCTTTAAAAGCTTTTGATTAATTTTTAATGTTGACATCTTTCAAACCTTATATTTTGGAGATTATACTTACTTGTATGAAAAGATGTCAAGTTAAACATCGGTCAAGTATTGTTATCTTCATGCTTTTTCATTCGGTCCATAATCAGACAGCGTTTCTGTTTGATACCTAATTTTTTTAATTTAGTAAACAACTCTCGAAAACATTTACAAAGTTGTCTCAAACTTCGACTCGCCTTCGCTTAATACGTTCCATTCTTAATACCGTTTCCAGGTGCTTGTAGAGTTTCCACGGTTTTCCATTACGGGACAATTTCTCCCAGCTACTTATTCGATAAGAGCTTTTGTCGCTCGTTCATTGATCGATTGTCGATTGTCGCGTAACAATGACGATAAATGCTTCCTCAGATTGAAGCTCGGATTCTTTCCGTTGGGGTTCATTTTCCCCCGCCGTTTTCTGAGAAAGAACTCGTACCAAAGCGAACACTGTACACAGGAAGTAGGTATTAACATAATATAATCACAACTTTTTTATTGCCTCAATATTAGCTACGATTGGATGAATACAGTGAATTGATCATTAATGTTCGAAAAGCACGCTGCCTTTATTAATTTTTATTTTGAATGACCTTAGATACCTAAGTACATTATATTTCTAGTGGCTGTTTAGTTTCGTTGAATGGACTATTTTTAAAAGATGCTCTCATGTAGCATCGTTTTCAAATATTATTTTCATGTTTATTCCAATAAAGTGTACTCTCAGATAATAATTTTATGATTCTGTTCGTTTTGTCCTCATTAAATTTCAAATACGGTGCATTGAAAGGAAAATGTATTTCATATCATTTTCATTGTGTCTACCGAACAATTGCCATATTTCGTGACTTCCCCCCTATATTTACACGTGCTATTATTTGCATAAAGATTTTTTATTCGTGGAGGGGTGCAGTGACTGTAAAAATATATTTCTAATTCTGTTCGCCACAAGCTTTCCGGTTGTCGCCGTTCTCCCGGTAGTACGCGGGACGTTGACT